>JARHVA010004434.1:1057500-1117500 GCA_037957365.1 Torreya grandis
CAAAACCTAAGTATATTCCAATAATCCATCTAAATAGGACATCATCTTGGATTCATTAACCATTTGAATCACTTCATCAAGAGATGGAAATGTGTAATTGTCATTATTTTATGTTCTATTCATATTCTAAAGTATATGAATAGTCTAAATTTTTAAAATTTTTCTTTTAGATAGGTACTAAATTTACCAAGTAAATGTAATGGTCATCTAGGAATATTATTCCAACAAAAAATAGCTTTTGAACTTCTTTGCGCATTAAGGTTCAAGTATTGGATTCACATTTCTTTGCTTCTACCAAAATGGCCCTTGGTATGGCTTAAGGGGAATGGTGTGAGTGATCACCTTTGGATCAAATACTTTGAGGTCCTGATATACCCAAGAGATTATCTCTTTATAACTCAACAATAACTTTTGAAGATGATCCATCTCTATTTTCATCTAATCAAGACCTACATTCAAATTTTGGGGTATTTTTAAGGAACCAAGGTTAGTTTTCTAACACTTATAATCTCTAATTTTGGGTTTATTAATTTATGGTGTAGGGATGAATTTATAAAATGCCTTTTATAGATACATCATCCCTTTTGGGATTGTATTTCATTGGCTATTGAGAATTATGCATTTGTCAATTTTTGCTTTAGGACTATCTCTTTCCTCTTCATATATTATTTTGGAAATGAATTCCCCAACATTTTTTAGGAATTGGATAATTTTATATTCATATTTAAATACTTGGAGATTTGACAAGTGCTATAAAACAAAGGGGTAAGGGACCAATTCATCAATGAATTCTTATAACTCAGTGTCATGAATGGGAGTTAAGATCATTTATAAGGATTCTAATGAGTCAACAATATAATTTTCTTCCATACTGATAGGGATGACATTAAATACATCAAACATTTCAGTTAATTCCCATGCCCTATGTTTTTATTTTTTGAGTTATGATAATAATCACTAAAATCTACTCTTAACTTAGTTCACAAGCAATTTATAATCACTAATCATTCTCATCTCTTTAGCTTTAAGTATTAATGTAAATTTTAGTCCCGAAATAAATGCTTCATACTCTGTCAAGTTGTTAGTGTAGGGGAATTATAACCTATATGAAGCTAGGTGCCTCTTCCTTGTGGGTCTATTAGTATAACTTATATCCCACTATTTTTTTTTGAAATGGGCCCGATCAATGTGTAAAGACCATAAACCTAATAATTGAAGATCAGTGTCAAATTTATCTTTTATAGGATTCATACACAACATATAAATTCCTAAGTTAGAGAATACTAGGTTCACTTTCTCATTAACTATGTTATACTCAGTTATCATATGCTTCATCCTAGGTTCCTTATCTATGTTGATCTAATTAGCTACACCTCTCCAAGGAAACCACATATGGGAGAAATCCATTTCCATGTATTCATTCAAGGATTTTGACCAATCTTAGATAATGATAATCTCATAGGATTTGGGGATCTCCACAACTTGAATGTCCTTGAATTACTAGATCCCAAGTTTCAATTCTAGTTGCATATACACATTTATAATCTCTCAAACTATCTTGACCTTGGACTTGTCTAGTTGGACTATGAATTTGTCTAATTTGATGGGGACTAAACCCAATTTTTCATAAATACCTATAGGCATCACATTCCAAAGCTCTTGAGTATACCAAGTAACTATGTAGATTATTCCAAAATAGCCTAATAGTTAAAATAAAAGGATGGACCTTGATATTATTCTTATAAATGATCATGTTGGTATCACTAGTATTTTATTTCATTTGGGTTATCTAAGCTAACTTTTTGGTGAGTGATTTTATTAGAAAATCACATTGCTTAATGACTTAATCAAACTCATGACGATTTATATTTTTAATAATCTTATTCATATCTTATACTATGTTGTACCCGACCTTGCATTGGGTTAGCTTAATTTAATAGGGCATTTGGATTCACTAGATTTTGGAGGTGGAGGATCATTCCTAGAATTATGTCTAGGTGGGGTTTCACCATCATTGGGAGTGTTCTAGGTGGTGAGGGGTTGTTATGGCATCTAATTCTTAAGGGTGTTATTACTTATTTTGAGTTGTTGAAAGTCTTGCACCTTACTAACTGTCTCATCTAGTTCATTTTCTTCATAGCTAGGGGATTCCATGGTTTTTAAAACCATGGTTCTACTAAGGGATATCCCTACATTGGATGATTTTAAGAGGTTTGAAACCACATCATACTCTTCCATTTACATTTAAAAAATATCAGAGGCACTACAAAATTTTATGTAATCAAGCTCTCCATGTTGGGGTATGTTATTCACACAATACCAACTCGAAAGGGCTATTCAAAAATGTTAATTTTAAGAATTTTTTTGGTAGAAGGATTTGAATAATTATGGGTAGGATTGTAATTTTTATTTTATCTCTAGTATGTGAAGTTCTTATTTTAACTTTTATCACCAGAGCTGCCCATTTGCCATTATAGACCAAGGAATTCAACACTTAGTATTTACACCATTTATTAGATGTCATCTAACTCATTTTTTATAGACTCTTAGGGTATGGTTTTGGCATTGTTAGCTACTAATAATTTCATTTATTATTTTAATTAGTGAACCATTTTATTTTTCACTAGGCTAAGAAAACCTAAGTATTAATTTGGAGTAGTATGTCTAAATGGAAATTGGTTAGTTATTGGTAATGGTTGAGATAGAGGCACATTTTGGTTTGTACTAGGAATGAGGTTCAAAGATGACATGTTGGGTAGTTTATTATGGATGGGAGCAATAATTTGACCTTGTGAGTTTAGTTTATTATTAACTTTGATAGCTTCATTATATGCCAAAGGTAAGGTTATAACTATAGTGTCTCATCTCAAGAACATCATACTCCATGGGTCCAATGTATTTTTATACATATCTAATGTTATTTGAGCATCAAGTTTGTAAATATTGGTGAATTTACTATACATAATTTTAAATCAATCATTGAAATTATTAATAGTCTCATTGGGCTTTCATTTAATACATGAAAACTATTGATATAGAACACTTGGGTCTATAACTTTCCCAAATTAGACTAGAAAAGTACTACTAAACTAGTCCCATATTATAATTGAGTCCTTGGGGAGGATTATAAGCTAACTATATGATGCATCTATAAACATTAAGGGGAATCATTTGTAGGCCACATCTTCATGTTCAACATTGAGCAGTATTAGATCCATATTTATGACATTATGTGCTCATCCATAGTCCTTCTTACACTAGGGGTGAATCATGGCAAGTATCTCTTTGTATTCATAGGTAAGTCATTGATAAGCCCAGGTATGTTTATGGAAGACCCTGAAAGCCAACTCATAGGTAACACCATGATTAAATGTTAATTTTGGGTAGTATGAGAGGTTGAGCCAATAGAGGTAACTAAAGGGTTAGGTCTACATTTGCTAGTTTGATATCTTATATGGATTTTCAATGGCGAGATAGTAAACCTCCCATAGACAAAATGGAAATAGGTAATGTGTACACTATGATCGAGCTTTCTTTACCATAAATAAGTCAATTACAAATATTCTTTTGGGTAATCTACTTTATGTGTTTAAACTTACATCCAGATGGGAAGGAAGTAGAGGTAAATAAAGTAGAAGCTAGTTAATCTCAAATTATATAATGAATTTTAACCAATTATTAATAGCTTTTTGAAATATGTAATTATTTTGGTGCTCTACCAAATATTAAATTGTAACTTAAAGGCCCTCCTTATAGCACCAGTTGTTGTGTGTGTTTAAAGTATAAAATAATGGATAAAGTATTAATAAGGGTAAGAAATATGCACTCAATAAAATATTATATTAAGGATAGTATTCTTACTTGTAATTACTCTCAAATTTCCCCTCGTATCACTACTTGTTGTTCACCAAAAAATAATTCATGCGAAGGCACTCATGAGATTGATTGTTCTAGAGTGAAAAGTGGAGACAATGCATTGGATAAAGATATCCCCTAATTATATTTAGGATTTATTCTAGTTTAATCCAAGGACCAATTAGTTTAACCTATTATACTTAGAGAACATAGACTGCTACCATCAAAGGCTCAAATTCTACTTAATAAATACCCAAAAAAAATATTAACTGATTGGACTTGATTACTACTTGTTTTTTAGCCTAACCTTGCCAATTTATAAAATGAGTGCATTTTGATTCAAAAATATAACATAAAAAAGGGAGATAAAGGTATGGTATAAAAGGATATTTCTAATAAAGATAATGTTAATGCTTGTAAAATGAAGCATGCCAAGTCATAGTTATACCACTATGTGCTTGGTTTACCAATTGTAAAAAACCTTTAGCCACTCAATGGGAAAGATTATAAGGGACACCAAAATAAATATCCTACATATAGGTCCTTTACAAAAGGCAAGTACTCAAAATATTTGTATTAATGACACAAAAATCTTTTGAAACATGTTATATCTAAAAGCATGTAAACCATAAATTATTCATAAGGAAATTGAAAATAACATACAAGGGGTTAGATAGAAAATTCAAAATCTAACTAACATATTAATATCTATAAAACAAGAATAAAATAATTTATATTTCATAAAAGTAAACTCTAAACTAGAAATAATGGACCAAATTTCATGAGTAAAAGACTAGGTTAAAATAAATAAAAGTAGTATATTATAGTTTTAACTAAATTTATTTACATAAAATGTTGATTATTCAAAGATAAAGCAATTTAAAATATATATAAAGGATGGGGATCACCCCCAAGTAACAAAATATTCTTATCCTTGGCCATGATGGTCTCCCAAAGTTGTTATAATTGTAAATATTCATAGAAAATAGAAAATTCCTCACTTCTTACAAAATATAATTGAGTCCCACTTAGTTGATACACTAAATAATTGGAGAAGAACCATCACTCATATGCTTAGACTGTGCCTCCTTGGTGGTCAACATGGCTACCACCAAATTGAACTCTCTGTCCAACTTGGCCAAGTTCATGGGAGGCTCCTAGAAGATTGCCTTTAATTGGGTGAGTATTCTTTGATGAACTTAGAGTGGGGCCTTAAAGGAAACTTTCACCTCTGATACTTGGTTGATAATAACTATGTATTATGTTGAGAGCTCCAAAATCACCTTGTATCTAACCTTATGGGCCTATGCCATATTTTTCCTCATGACCTAATATAAATGACCTAAGTAGACCTCAAATTATCCTATGTTTAGTAGGGTGCTTTCTAGATGGAAAAACACTATGATGTTGACTTACTTGAAGTAAATCAAAATCTTTTACATACCTTATTATGTAGGTTTCATAACCATCTATGACACTACCAATTACTCCTTAATTAAATGTCTTGTGCTCTAATCATAGGTTTGATACAAGTTTAGATTAGAGGCATGAGTTTTAGCTCTAATAGCATGCTCTTATTAATAACCTTAGTGAGCCTTTTACACTTTTCTACATGAGTGATCCTCTCTAAGTATGTTTATACTAATTGGAGGTGCTCCTTACAAATATTAATTTTTTTTTACTACTTCCCATAAATATGTGAAGAGTTGCACAATGGCCTTTTTTATTGGGAAGCAAACCAATTCTATAGAGAAGGTGATTTTTACCTAGTTTTGAGTACCTAAAATTGATCCTTCATGTCCTCCATAAGTTTATTAAGCATGTTTTGAGTGGATTATAGCATGGATACTTTATCATTGTATATTTTATCCTCCTTATTATATGTTCTAATTTTGGTGAGGGAAAAGATATTTTGCATGGTCTACTAGACCACTGGGTCTCCTCCTTGAGTGAATTTTTATGTGAGGATCATCCTCATGTTCCCTGAGTTCTTGTTGAAATCCTCCCTAAATTTTAGATCAACCTACAAGATTACCTTGGGCCCCTATGATCCTATGGAAACTTCTAGGGTATAAGGGGATGGATGTGGGGTGGTAGAGATAGAGGTGGAATGTGGAGGCATGATAGGAGGAGGACTGTATGAAGTGGAGGAAAGGAAAGAAGAGAATAACTTAGGAAGAGGAATAATGGGGGAAATGGGGAAGGACAATAAGGAAACCCATAGGTGTAGACACTTAATTTTAACCACTTCCATGTCTAAACTACAATCAAAATGTCTTTATGTAATTTCATGGAAGTTTAACTAGAAATATCCATTTGGACTAAATCTACCTACATAATTATTATGTTAAACCAAAATCACATTGATACATCCCTAATTAGATCAATAAATTTTCTTGCATCATTTATATTACCAAGTGCATCCTAAATTAAACCATACCTTTGTAAGTGTCTTCATAAGCCAATTAAGTGAATACTCAATTGATAAATAAACATTGAAAACTTTACCTTTCTTCTAATTATCAATCAATCACCTTTAATAATTATCGTAATGATTCCTCTAATAGGAAATTACATGAATTTGTAATAACCTATTTTACTTAAATATAAAATTAAATTATGGCCTCAAATACGTGATGCCAAATGGTCAAGTCCATGGAATGGAATGGAGTGTGGGAAAGGTGGCTTATGACATGGCCACTTACACACACTCTTATATATCTTACACACTCTTCACCTCTTATATACACCAATAAGACTAATGACTGCACTTTCTTCCATTGTGCCTTTCATGCTCTAAAAATACCTTAAATGACATATTTTACAAACTCAAAAGGTGTAATAATGGATTTTAGAATTGATCATAAAACCTCCATCTTAGGATGAGATGAATGGTCCATATTGATTGAGCAAATATATAAGTAGAACTATTATACTTATCATTTCATCAAACTTATTAATGTAAACTTACTCTCCTAGATTATTCCAAGAATATTCATCAACTTTATCTCTCATTCCAAGCCAAAGACAAGACCAAGTGTATACAAGGAGATGTGTTCCCCATACAAGGATTCAAGCATTGACAAAGACTTCTACATATACAATCCAAGATTGATTGTTTTAGATTTATTTTCAAACATATCTTCAAGGGAGGCAAAATTGTTGATTTTATCTTTCCAATTTGCATTTCTTGTTTGTTAATTACATAGCTCAACTTAGGGATTAGGCTTTAGAAGTTATGTATTCATGTTATTTTGATTATTTCATTAACAATTGATTAACCTCTCTTGGATTCTTGTTCTAAAAAATGACATGCCTAGTGGGGCATATAAAAGGAATGGAAACATCCCACAACACTTTTTAGACCATTAAAATTATTCTAGAAACCAAGAATTAGCCTTATAACAAACTAATTCTCTTTTTTCCTCTAAAAATATATTAAAACCTATTGAGAAGAAAATGGAAAATTTGTAACTGAGTATTGATGAATTTATAAGATTTATTAGAAAATTATAATGGAAAATAGTGAAATAATTAAGAACTTTAGTGAAATCATTTCAAAATTGTGAAAAAATCTTAACTATTTTATACATTTTCTACTTAGCAGGTCTTAACAGTGAACTTTATTGGTGAAATCATCAGGGCAAAGGGAGAAATCATGCTACAAATTAGAAAATTACTATATGAACACAAAATTATTATTTTATGTTTTAATTTTTTATACAAAATTATGAAATTGTAGACATTAATAGATAAATTATCGACCTGATTAGTGAAATTGTAAATATTAATGGTGAAATTGTCATCTTTATTTTATGTGTTCTTCTTGTCTATAGGTCAACGTCGATGAAATTATCATTCTCAATAATGAAACCTTCATTTCTTGCAATCAAACTATCTTGAACATTAATGAAATTGCTATTAAATGGTGATATTATTTCTTCTTTTCTTTTTGTTATCTTTTTTTTGTATCTATGAAATTGTGGTTTGTTCAGTGAAATTATAAGACCTAACCATGAAACTATTTTGTGGTTTTTCTCTATTTTTAATTTATAATGAAATAATTATAACTTCTAGCAAAATAATTCTAAATTATAGTGAAATCATTTTAACATGTAGTTAGATCATCAATTTCATCAGTGAAATCATGTTTTTATCAATCAAATTGTTCTAACTAATTTTTTTGTTTTATTTGCAAGCCCTAGCAGTGAAATTATAGGCTATATTAGTGAAATCAATCTGTGTAATCATGAAAAAGTTCTAATTTGAGGCCGAGACTTAAGACAAATAAAATTTCAATCTCTTTTTGGCTCAAACAAATTTATTAAACTTCTAATCCTTTTGTGTTGTTTATCCTTGGTCAAATAATGATGTTTTGAGTCAAACACATTCAATTATATTTCACATTTTGATTTGGGCACTAAAAACAATTAACATTTCAACTTAGGTTTAATAGACTTGTTCATTTTCAAGGTTAATTACTTCATTTCAAGTTTTCTTGATTGACTGATTATCGTAGGGGGTTATTTTTACATGTATGCTCTCCCCTTTTGATTAAATCATAAACATAAAATTTATATTTGTCTTTACCCTATTTTTATTTTTTACTTATTGGGGTGGATTTCATCACTTTCTCACAAGTATTTAGGTGTGTGTTGACCTAAGAAGTGACATATTAGCATCATACCAAACCCTACTCATCTAGTGGGGTATATAAATTAAGGAATGTTACCATCATGAAGACCTGTCTTTGTGCTTGCATAAAGTCATGTGAGTAAAGTAACCATAGAGAGTTCTTTCCAATATTTAAGGTCAATGTGTGGTACCTATTGACACTTGGATTTGTACCCTTGAGGAGATTCTTAGCTCTCCTCATCCATGTAGAAAAATATAATCATCTCTCTTGTTTTTGGTGATAATTTCATTAAGATGAATCTCTAGATTAAGGGTTAGCTCCCCTTGATGCACCTTTAAATCTCTCTCTAATCTATCAAGTGTGTATGAAAAGGGTAAGGAAAATAACTAAGAAAAAAAAATGGTGATACACCAATGAATAATGTCCTCCCAATTTGATTGAAAATACACTACTTAGAGACCAACAAAGCTTCTTTCACATGAAACCCACAACTCTTTGTGCATTGTCACATTAGTGTTTCACATGATAAATTCAAGAAGGAACTCGACATCCAAGAGATCAATAGAAAATTATAATAAGGATAAAAGTCTCAAACCACTTCTAAAATGTCTATACACTTAAGAAGGAATACTAATAAGGATCGATAACAATACTCTTTCTATACATTATGTAGGTAATAGAGGATAACAGGTTAGGCAAGATACACTCATTAAACAAGAACAACATGATTTAAACTGACACATAATAGTAAAATATGTGAGTGGAAAAAACTTGTATTATTTCTTCAAGAGTTATACAAATACAAATCTAGCCAAAGTTTCACCATAACCAGTGGAGGCTACCAAATGAGCCAAGAGAATGCATATATACAGCCTTTGAGAGAGAGGTCAAGCTAAGGGAGTTGAAGGGTCACTTGTAAATATGTCACATGAAGAAAAGAAATAGTTATATTACATTCTATAATATGCTTTTCCCATATTTACATCAATGTAATCAAGATATTTTGAATTGCATTTTGCTATAGATTAGTCCATCTATTGGAATTTTGTTTTGATGCTAGCTGCTCTTTACTAGTTCATTAATATGTGTAATGTTGTAATAACTTGAACCATTAACCTACCTATTTATTAATAATGTGCACTATATACTTAGGATCTTTCCATTTTTCACCTTTTTCTTTGCCTTCTAGTTCCAATTGAGCCTTTCATTTAAACTCCAATGGCTAGTTTCTATAGTCTAAAATTAATGTTTTTTTGGCCATCACTCCCTTGGGCACTTTCTTCAAAATTTTATTTCTTCAGACTTCTTAACTTGGCACTTTCTTGAAATAATTTGTCTAGGTATTTTGTCTCTTTTATTTTATCTTTTGCTTGGTCCTTTATACCTCAAACAATTTTTGTAGACAAAATGTCTAAAAGAATTAGTCTTTGGCACCTTTTTGGTTATTTGAAATGACCTTTCAGAGAAATGAAAAATAGCCTTTTTGAAAGAAAACACACCCTTTGCCTTTTATGAAAATTTCCATCTTCCCATGAAACAATCTTTCAATATTTTTGGAAACATGCCTTTACAGAAGTTATAATGCCCTTTGGGAAAATTGAAAGTGTCAACATAGCCTAAAAAAGTCCTTAAAAAAAGCTTTTAGCTACACCTCAAAAAATTTGAAGTACCTTTCAAAAAAAATAAGTGACCATTCAAAAGATTGAAGATGTCATTTTATTTTTAGTTGCTCTTCAAAAAAACTTTTATGGAACTTTGAAAAAGTTCTTTTGGATAAAATGTTTGAAACAATTCTTTCCTTTGTATTTTTTGAAAATATCCCTTTGGAAAGGTAAGTTTCCTTTGGAAGAAATGAAAGTGTCCGCTTTCCAAATAAAATGCCCTTCAAGAAAGTTGAAAATGTACCCTTAAGAAATATTGCAAAGTATCCTTTAGAAAAATGAAAGTACCATTTGGAGAATTTGTAAAGTACCTTTTGAGAAAGTGAAGTGGACCATTTCTTGTGTGAAATATAACCTTCAGGAAAGTTGAACATACCCTTCAAAAAATTTGCCTCGATCAATTTTCCTAAAATAATTTCATCGAATGAAAAGTCTAAAAGAAAAACACTTAAGCAAAAAGCCTCAGACAAAAAGTCTAAAATAATTCAACAATGGCTTAGAACAAAAACCTAAAAGAATTCATTACAAAGGACTTAGCCAAAAGATTAAGGAATAAAGATTTCAAAAGGAAAACACTTGATTTTTTTATGTAAAATACTTTGGGCTTTGTATAAGAACACTTCTTCCAAATGAAACCTACATATTGTATTTGGACAAAGGTATAGATTCAGACATTTTTTGCAAAAAGGGGTGCCCAATTTTGGCCTAAAAGGCCAAAATTTGTTCAAAAAATTGGTTACTCATAGGGGTAGTATGGCTACTATATTTACCTTACCAGTAGCCTTATCTAACTCAAGCCCAATGGATTCAATGGATTCTTGAAGATGACTATCAAGGATTATGCCAAAATAAAACACAAGGAAACACACCACACAATAAAAGTAAGACCAAATAAAGACAACACAAAAAAAGACTAGGACAAACTCCCACATGTGCATAAGCACTTAGGAAGCACAAGAAAAAAATAGGAAATATGTATAAAAGAAAAGAGAAATTAGGAACAATTTTCTATATATATCCCATTAACTGGGATATATAGCTCCTCTCCATCTAACCTTGAGATTTGGAAAGCATTGTGTTGTTTGTACTATGTGATCACATATGGGCCACACCACAAAGCATCAAACTTTATGTGTCTCCTAGGCATAAACCTATCTTCATCCCATTTCAAGACAATGTCTCCTTTAAAACTCCTTGGCATGGATTTCTTATCAAAATACTTATTTTTTTCTCTTGGTGAGTTGTCATGGTCTGCATAGCTTGATCTCTTATCTCTTGAAGCTACATCAACTATAGATGATATGTGAGGTCTAAAGTTGGTAAATCAAGTGAGATATGAATCCTAGCCTCCCTTCCATACACAAGTGTCTATAGTGAGTTCCCAATTGCTCTTTTTGGGGTGATCCTATTAGCCTAAAGGGCTATCTTTAACTTAGTGTGCCAAGTCATTTGATTCTCCTCCATTATTCTCTTTATGATCTTGATCAAATTATTATGTGTGGAATTAGTTTATTTCCCTAGGGATAGTAGTTGGAGGAGGTATTAAGATATATGTCATTCTTCAAATCCCATTCACTTGTCCTTGTTCCTAACAAGGCTAGTATATTATCTAAAATGATTATTGAAGGAGCTCCAAATTTGGTTACTATACCTTCATAAAAGTCCAAGGTTAAGTTTTCATTTGATTCCTTAAGAGATATAGCTTCCACACATATTTTAAAATAATTACTGGCTATAAACACCCACTTATGAGTAGCACTAGAAGGATGATTAATCAGACCTATGAAATCGAAAGCCCATTGCATAAAGGGTTACTCAACCTAGTTTGGATGAAGATGCAAGGAAACTAGCATTTTTTTTCCATCAAAAAGAGCAAACTTTTGGAATTTCTTTACCCAAGCATGGGTGTATTTAAATAAGCTAAGACAAAAGTATCCAGATCTCATAACCTTAGCCACTATAGTTTTTGGAGAAAAATGGCTATAGCTGGCCTATCATGGGACTCATCCAATACTTGTAAATATTATTTGAATTAATGTACCTTAGAATCATACCTAAAAAATATTTTATAAAAATCACTCCATCAAAAAGTACATAAGGAATGGATTGCATCCTAAAATACATTCTTCTAACTCTGCCAAGACCTTGTGGACACTCACCAGTTTGAAGGAAATGAATAATGTCTTGTGTCTAGATCATTGTGGATAAAGGTAAAAATATTATAGGATCTTCATGAAGTGTTAAAAAAACCTCCATTTACTCTTTCAAATCTGAAGCAAGATGCTCACACAATCCTTTTCCTTTCACTAACTTGGTTGTTTTGATTTCCACATCATATTCCATCACTTTGGTGATCCAACCTACCCTTTTATCATTCAAATATTTTTTCAAAAATAAGTCTTTTAAAATAGGATGAGGTAGAAAAATGTGAATCTTATTTCTAGTCAACACATGCCTAAGCTTTATCAAACCCCTTATGACTGAAATCACTTGTTTCTCAACATATGTGTATCTTGTCTCATAGCCTTCCAAATCTTGACTAAAAAAGGAAATAGGTTATTCCAAATTTTCATCACTATCTTTAGTAAGCATGGAAGATATTACCTATTCATTCCCAAAATTATATAGTTTGATGTCCTTGGAGAAGCTATGACTTGCAAGAGTAGGGGCCTAAGCAATGGATTATTTGATCTCTTCAAAACTTTCTTTTCCCCTTCCTATCCAAGTGAATATCTCATCCTTCCTTAGCATAGATGTCAAGGGATTGAACATGTTATAAAAATAAGGAATGAACCTCCTAATGAATTTTATCTTACCAAAGAAGCTTTGTAGACCCTTCTTATGTTTATGTAAAGACAATGCCAATATAACACTTACTCTTTCTGAGTCAATGGACATACCTTTCTTGGAAATAATGTAGCCTAAGAGTTTGCCTTCATGAATATAAAAAACACACTTATTTGGGTTTAGAGAGATCCTAAAATCTCTACACCTCTCAAAAATATACTTTAGGTGCTTTAAATGATCATTTCCATGCTTGGAGAAAACTATCACATCATCAAGATAAACCAATATAATATCATTGATTAGTCCTTAGAAAGTCATATCCATTGCACATTGGAAATTATCTCCAGAATTTTAAAATCCAAATGGCTTCTTCCTAAATTAATATGTGCCCCATTTGGTGGTGAAAGATATCTTTTATTGGTCACTATCTTTCACCAAAATTTGATTGTACTTGGATTAACCATCTAAGAGAGAAAACCTCTCACTACCTATCACCACTTACAAAATTTGATCCATTGAAGGGAGTGGGTAATTATTCTTCAAATACACTCTATTAAAGTCCCTAAAGTCTACACATAACCTGATCTCTCCATTTTTCTCTGTAATAAGGATTAAATTGGCCAACCAAGAAGAATGCTTGATAGGAAAAATGATTCTAGATTTAATCAACTTAGTGAGCTCTTTCTTCGTGAGTGGTTCAATCTTGGGATTGATTGGAATTTGTATTTGATTAATGGATTTGTAATTTTAATATAAATATATGGTATTTTGATATAATCTTGGATCAAAACCCCTTAAATCACTATACTCCCATGTAAAAATATCACTAAACTCCTTACATAGTTTAATGAAATCATGCCTCTCCTAACTAGTGCATACCTTCCCAAGTGTAAGTAACTTATATTTAAAGATTTATACCCTTTTCATATTTATATTTCTTGGTTAACATGCTTACCTTATCCTTTTTTATCTGGTCATCTTCATTAAATATGCTTTCAAGAGTCACTAAGCCTTTAAAAAGCTTGTTGGACTTCAATTGGACAATCTACCCTCCATATTGTTGTTGCAGCTTAGAGTGATTTGTTGACGCTGGAAAGTGCACCCAGAGGCAGGAACATGGATTCCTGCCCTCTTCCTGCAACATGGAAAACCCTCTCTCACCTGTGGGACGGCGAAGCAGGAGAGGAGAGTCTCTAGATATGGGCTAGTTCCCTCTGATGTATCTTGTTTGTTTCAGGTAGCGTGAAATATAGGTATATAGGTATATACTGGGGGGGTGAAAATAGAGAGAGAAAAGCATGAAAACAAATAGCCTACTCTAAAAGAGGTGATACACCAAAAACATGAGTGACCTTCCAGATCCACTCTCAGAATCAGGGGAAATGCAAGTATACTCTACACATCTGGTAGAGGAATCAGGATGCTAAGACAAAGGGGGAGGCTATAATGGAAAATACGTCACAGAGGTTTACCGAGGTGCTATAGAATGCATGCTTGCAAGCAACTTACTCTGTTCTATCCTTCTCAAGTATTGCTCTTCTCCTTTCAGCTACAGAACCGGTCCCTGTAGATAGCTAGTCTGTTGGTATTACCTGTGAAAGCATGGAAGATAATGACTAAACACAGATGATACTCAGGGCATACACAGAAAATCAATCCAAGATGGAGGCAAAACTATATTTTTATTGATTCAGGTGGAGAAAATGCAGAGCAGTGCTCTTTACAAAAGTTAGGAAGATCCCTGAAAAATGACTAAGTCCTTGTATTTATAGCAGGAGAGCCAAGAGAAGTCTCATTAAAAAGCATGAAAAACACTATTGATGACATCACAAGTCTACCAAGACCATGCTTGTTGCCTCGTTTTGCATGTTGGTCTTCTCCTCCGGTGGCTGGGCGGGTTTTTTCTTGTGCACTGCAAGTGAAATTTGCCGCCCTTGTAGTGGGCGGTGATTTTGCTGCCCTTTGCATGAACTTCATGTAGGAATACCTGCCGACGTCGGCCGATAATCTACCGATGGCGGCAGTCTTGCCGATGTCGGTTCCCCTAATCTGCCGACGTCAACAAAATTGTGCTGTCGGCGGCCCTTTCAATTTCCCCGCCATCGGGTGGGGTTTTCAATTTCGCTGCCATAGGGCGGGCTTTTTTAATTTGCTGCCTTAGGGTGGGGTTTTTCAATTTTTGTGCCTATCTTTGTGCTGCCGACATCAGCGGTTCTGTCGACGTCGGTCTCTTAAGGTGACGATGACGGCAATATTGCCGACGTCGGCCGATGTCCACAGCCTTTTCGTGTTATGGGCGGCGAATTTGCCGCCCTCTGCATGTCTGTAGGTGAGCTCATTTTACCCGCCCTTGTAGTGGGCAGCGATTTTACCACCTTCTGCATTTTGTCTGCCCTCTTTGTTGCCTAAGTGTCGAAACGCTCCATTTTTTCTCTTCTTCTCTCCTTGCGTGAACGTTCAGAGATTCTATCTTTCGCTACTTATTCTCTGCAACGGCACTGTCGAAACCTGAAAGTGGACCTTGCAACCTAAAATGATTGGGCCTGCGAAGCAGGTGCAGGAGGTGACTGAGATTTTGCCTGAGGGGCAAAATTGGGTCAACAAATTGGCGACTCATGGGGGAAGCGTGCCTGCTATGCTTAGAACCCAGTTGCCTTGCATATCCATTGGGTGCGGAGTTAGATGGTGACTTTGAAACGAGTTCACAATAGCTTTGATAATCTTAGAGTCAAAATACACATAATTTACCCCAAATAAAGGGAAACACACAAAGCTAAAAACAACTACCTATGCAAACTGCACTTAGGGAAAATAGGAAAAACAAAAAAGGAAACTATGCACAGCCAAACCAAAATTTAGTGACAATGCTTCAGGTGTATCCCGTTGACTGGGATACACAATTCTTTGCCATCCAACTTGGAGAGCTGGAAAGTGTTATGCTGCTTACACTGAGTAATCATGTAAGGACCGCTCCAGAGGGCATCAAAATTTGCATGTTTTCTGGGCTTAGCTCTATCTTCGTCCCATTTTAAGACAATGTCTCCTTCGATGAAACTTTTTGATGAAGACTTCTTGTCAAAATGTCTTTTCACCTGATGCTGGTGACTGATCATAGAAACCATGGCCTGGTTCCTTACCTCCTGGAGCTCCATTAGTTCACACAATCTGACCTCCATGCTGCTTCCTTCTTCTAGCTGCAACTGATGAGCAAGGTCCAGCGCTGGCAATTCGAGTGAGATAGGAAGCCTTGCTTCCCTTCCATACACAAGCGTATATGGAGAATTTCTGATTGATCTTTTCAGAGTGATTCGATCGGCCCATAGAGCTGTTTTCAACTTGGTATGCCAAGTTCTTTGATTTTCTTCCATGGTCCTCTTTATAATCTTGATCAAATTTTTGTTAGTAGACTCAGCCAGTCCATTCCCCTGCGAGTAGTAATTTGATGAACTGCTGAGGTATATACCATACCTTAGCGCCCATTCACTAGTTTTGGTTCCCAGAAAAGCCAAGGCATTATCTGAGATTATAGTGGCTGGGACCCCAAAACGTGTCACTAAGTCCTCATAGAAATCTAGGACTGTGCTTTCATTCACTTCCTTCAAAGCAATGGCTTCCACCCACCTGGTGAAATAATCCATAGCAGTCAGGACCCACTTGTGTCCGGCGCTAGAGGGAGGATTGATCATCCCTATGAAATCCAGGCCCCACTGCATGAATGGTTGTTTAATTTGAATGGGCTGTAGGGGCATGGCAGCCAATCGCTGCTTTCCGTCAAAGAGTGCACACTTTTGACACTTTCTTATCTAGGCATGGGTATCCTTGAAGAGAGTGGGCCAGAAATAGCCAGCTCTCATTATTTTTGCTGTTATGGTCTTAGGGGCGAAATGTCCACCTGCTGGCCCATTGTGAAACTCAGCCAAAACCTTGTTAGTCTGACTGGAGTCAATGCATCTCAGGAGAACCCCAGAGAGATCCTTCCTAAATAATACTCCGTCAATCGAAACATAGGGAAGGGACTGAAGTTTAAAATACCTCCTTCTGGCCCTACCGAGACCCTATGGACATTCGCCCATAAGAAGGAAATGCCTCATGTCCAGTGTCCAATCTCTTATGACAGCTGGTTCTTCTGCAGTGGCTACGTCATGGATCAACAAGCTGTCTTCACCCTTTTGTCTCAAATTTGTGGCTAGCTGTTCACACAGGCCCCTTCCTTTCACCAACTTGGTGATTTTGATATCTATGTCATACTCCATTACCTTGGTGATCCATCCCACTCTTTTCTTGTTTAAGTCTCAATTGGTCAAGAAATCTTTGACGCCAGGATGTGGAACCATGAGATGGATCCTACTGTTTGACAACATATATCTAAATTTTTTCAAACTGCGCACCACTGCCAGAACTTGCTTTACTACATAAGTGTACCTGATTTCAAAATCCTCTAACCCTTAGCTAAAGAAGGTGAGTGGTTTCTCGAGGTCATCACTGTTTGCTTGAGTAAGCATAGCGGATATTACTTCTCCATTGCTGAAGGTATAGAGATTGAGGTCTTTATTGAAGTCGTGGCTGATTAGAGCGGGAGCCTGGGTTAAAGCCTGTTTGATAGCTCCAAAGCTGTCCTTTCTTGGCATTGTCCACTTGATTTCTTCACCCTTTTTTAGCAAGGAGGTTAGGGGTTTAACTATTTCAGCGAAGTTTAGAATGAACCTCCGAATGAAATTTATCTGGCCGAAGAAACTCTGAAGGCCTTTCTTGTGCTTTGGTAGGGACATCTCCAGAATGGAGTGGACTCTCTCTGGGTCAATAGACAAACCTTCCTTGGACATAATATGGAAAAGAATTTTCCCCTCATGAACCGCAAATACACATTTCTTTGGATTTAGGGAGATGCCAAATTCCCTGCACCTCTCAAAAATCTCCCTGAGGTGCTTCATATGTTGTCCTGCCTCTTTGGAGAAAACTGTTATATCGTCGAGGTACACCAACATGTTCTTATTTATCAAACCACTGAAAGCCATGTCCATGGCTCACTAGAAGGTAGCACCAGCATTGGATAGCCTGAAAGGCATCTTCTGGCAGGCGAACGTTCCCCATTTAGTGGTGAAGGCTGTTTTGTATTGGTCACAGTCACGCACTAGAATCTGATTATATCCCGAATAGCCATCTAGGAGGGAGAAACATTCAGAACCAGTTACTTTTTGGAGGATTTGCTCCATGTTTGGAAGGGGATAATGATCCTTTAAAGAGACTTTATTAAGGTCTCTGAAGTCGATGCATAGCCTGATCTCCCCATTTTTCTTTCTAACTGGAACCAAATTAGCCAACCATGAGGAATGTTTGATCGGAAATATAATGTCGAACTCAATCAACTTGGCCAATTCTTTCTGCATAAGGAGCTCTACCATCGAGTTAATAGGTCTCTGCTTTTGTGTGACTAGTTTTGCACCTTCATCTAATTCAATGGTGTGTTGGGCGAGCCTTGGATCGAAGCCTTTCAAGTCGCTATAATTCTAGGCGAAGACGTCAGCGAACTCCTGACACAGCAGAATGAAAGTTTGCCTTTCTTGGAACGTGTAGACCTTACCAAGTGCTAGTAACTTGTCCTTGAAGATTTCAACTTTTTCATAATTCTCCTCTTTGGTAGTGATGCATGCTTTGTCATCTCTTAGTTGGTCCTCTCCATTGAAAATACTTTCAAGTGTGACCAAACCCTTAGGGAGTTTATTGTTCTTCAATTGAACAATCTGATTTCCATATTGCTGCTGCAATTTCACTTGATTGTGGACCGCAAACTCAGCTTCCTCCTTCAGGAAAAGGGCTATCTGTTGGTCACTTTTGAAGACCTGCCAATTTGTAACATTGTCTGGAATTGAAGGCCGGAACACCACTTTTAAATGGCACGAATCACAACCCCTGCTTATCTCTTTCGAAACATCAAATTGGGCACCAACAGCTGCCAATCTGTCAACCTGCTTATTCTATTCCCTGGGGATAGAGATAATGTTAAGAGTAAGGAAATCCTCCATCAAGTCCCAGACTCTGTGCTTGTAAGATTTCAGTAAGGAGTTCTTGGTTAGGTTCAAGCCTCTGATTTAGTTCACTATTAGTTCACTGTCCCCCAAGATTTGCAATTTTTTGATCCCTCTCTTTCTTGCCCACTCAAGTCCATGAATCAAAGACTCATATTCTGCAATGTTACATGTGCAAGAGAACTGGAAACAAAAAGCTGAAAAGTACCTTTCTTTAGAAGGGGAGACTAACATTGCCCCACCACTAGCACCCAATTTGCTTCTGGAACCGTCGAAGTATAGCTGCCACAGGCCAAGATCTTCTTTGTTTTCCTTCATTATATTGGGCATGACGACACTCTCTTCATGCAAGCAATAGATGCCAAGGTCTGCCTCCTCAATAAACTTATAAGGATCGTGCTCGAAGTTATCGCTTCCCCACTCATCCAAGAGTAGATCTGCGACTCTTTCAAGAGCAGAAGATGAGGACTTGTCTATTTGAGAGTCTTCTGGATCAATGATAGTGTAACTGACATTCGCTACCTTAGGTGAATAGGGCTCTAGGTGGTCCTTGTAGAGTGGCTTGGATTCAATTTTCACTTTGGTCCCATACTTGGTTCTGAAAACCAAGTATGACCAATTTGCTGCTAGATAACCACCTATCTTGGACGTAAAGTCCCTAGACAAACAGATTGCAAAATATGGAGGAACGTCCACTACCACTATATCTTGAGGGATTGAGAATGTCGGGCAGGCATGCAATGTTAAACTCAATCCTTTCAGGACTCTGACTGTCTTTGCGGGTGTCCCATCTAGTTGCAAGACTCCTTTGTTCATTGCTTCGTACTTTAATCCCATCTTATCAGCAATGCATTTAGGCATTACTGAAGTGCTGGCCCCGCTATCAATTATGCAATTAAGTACTAAGAAATCCCCTATGATCAAAGATACATAAAAAGGGGGAGTCTTTTCTTCTTTCTTTACCTGACCTGGAGCAGAAGGCTACCCATTCATTATTAGGATGTTATTAGTGTCTATTGGGATGGCTTGGCGATCTAGCTCATGCAATTCTTTCTTCAATACCTCCTTTTGTCCCAAAAGAGACAATGAATCCCATAGAGAAATACTCACATGTAATTTCTTCATTTGATCAACTATATTAACTTGGGGACTGACTCCTTTTGCATTTTCCTTTGGGCTAATCCCGATTGGAGCTGTAGACTAAAGAGCTGGAGGTGCAAATGGTTGTCTGGGAATTGGAGCCTTTTGAAAAGGGTGTGGTGGAGGATTCGCTGCTGCCTGAGGGGAAGCTTGCACTTCTCCAATTGCTCTTCTTTTAAATCTCGTATTGGCCGTAATGCAATCATCATGATTGCCTGCAGCACCCCCATGATTAATTGCACAGAGCTCGCCCTCTTCGTGATTTATCAGGGTAGAATCCGACTGAGTCTGATTGTTACTTGTGCTGGCTTGAGCTGGGAACTCAAAAAATTGAGAAAAATCAGCACCCTGATTTTCCAAATTCTAGAAAAAATTCATCATGTCATTCGTGTGGACAGCTTGCTCTTGACCTTGTCCCATGGTTGAACAACCTGGCTGCTCATGCACTAGATTGTTCTGAGTAGGTACCATGGCTTTAGATGACGAAGGAGGGCCTGAGTTATAATTTTGATAAGGCTTGGTTGTAGTGAGCTGCCCCTGACCTTGGTTATCATTTTGAAAGGGGGGTCTAGGGGCATGGCCATAATTTTGATAACTCTGGTTTGGCTTGTGGCTTTGAGCTTGCTGCCTTTTAAGGGCAACAAGTTAATTTGACATGCTCTGCAACAGGCCCTTAACTTCAATTAATTCATTGGATGGAATAGCGGTTGGCTTCTCAATGATAGGTAGGAGAGCAATTATGGGAGCGACTGCTTGAATTGGGGGCAGCGGTTCTGGGAAAAGTGGCATATGAGGCCTAGGGGCGATTTTCCCAGCTTGAATTAAGCAATTTTTGGCTGCAATGGCTATGTCATACGTAGCTGGCAGTATGTGTCCCCCCATAGATTGGATCATCATAGCAATGTCACTATTCAATGCTTTTAGATAGTACAAGAAAGCGTAGCTAGGGGTCGGCCTTACCAGGATGGGACTTCTATCCCAAGTCTTTTGAAACCGCATATTGAAGTCCTGCATATACTCGTGTGGAGCTCTTTTTATAGTTGTCAGCTGCTCAGCAAGAGAGAGGCCATCACTTTTTTCCCCAAAATGATTAGTTAAACGAGTGCCCAATTCATTCCAATAATGTATGGAATTCACAGGCAAGGTGCCGTACCAGTCGAGAGCTTTCCCTTTCAGAGACAAGGCTAACAGTCTAATGGCAATATTTTCTTCTGTTACATTATGAATATTGCAAAGGTTGGCAATATTTTTGATATGCTCAACAACTATAATAGGTCCCACTCCATCAAAAGAAGGCACATTTTTTAGAGCTATTCCGGGGATCAGATCATAGCATGGGAGGTTTAAAGGGCTTTCACCATGAAAAGCTGCAAAAGGTAAGGCCATGGTTGGAACAAATTGTATTTATGGCTGAGCTGGGTTGGTGTTCCTAGCAACAGGTCTAGGAGGATTTATCAGTGGATAAGGGCGAGTTCTTCCAAACCTGAGTCTTTTAGCAGAGTTTAAAGGTAGTTCAACGAACTCAAAGGGGACCCTTCTTGAAGCTGACTTGGTGGTAACTTTTGGCATAGAAGTTAAGTAACTGGTCTTAAAATAAAGAACTGAGCTCTTACCAGTGGAGTCGCCAGATGTTGGAAATCTTTAAAAAATCACTGTAGTAGGACCAACATCAATCCTGAAAAACTACTGCGTTGAAAAATATAGTCCCACCGGGCATGCCAGAACTGTTGACGCTGGAAAGTGCACCCAGCGACAGGAACACAGATTTCTGCCCTCTCCCCGCAACATGGAAACCCCTCTCTCACCTGTGGGATGGCGAAGTAGGAGAGGAGAGTCTCTAGATATGGGCTAGTTCCCTCTGATGTATCTTGTTTGTTTCAGGTAGCTTGAAATATAGGTATATAGTTATATACTGGGGGGTGAAAAGAGAGAGAGAAAAGCATGAAAACAAATAGCCTACTCTAAAATAGGTGATACACCAAAAACATGAGTGACCTTCTAGATCCACTCTCAGAATCAGGGGAAATACAAGTATACTCTACACATCTGGTAGAGGAATCATGCTGCTAAGACAAAGGGGGAGGCTATAATGGAAAATACATCACAGAGGTTTACCGAGGTGCTGTGGAATGCACGCTTGCAAGCAACTTACTTTGTTCTGTCCTTCTCAAGTATTGCTCTTCTCCTTTCAGCTGCAGAACCGGTCCCTGTAGATAGTTGGTCTGTTGGTATTACCTATGAAAGCATGGAAGATAATGACTAAACACAGATGATACTCAGGGCATACATAGCAAATCAATCCAAGATGGAGGCAAAACTATATTTTTATTGATTCAAGTGGAGAAAATGCAGAGCAGTGCTCTTTACAAAAGTCAGGAAGATCCCTGAAAAATGACTAAGTCCTTGTATTTATAGTAGGAGAGCCAAGAGAAGTCTCATTAAAAATCATGAAAAACACTATTGATGACATCACAAGTCTACCAAGACCATGCTTGTTGCCTCGTTTTGCATGCTGGTCTTCTCCTTCGGCGGCTGGGCAGGTTTTTTCTTGTGCACTGCAAGTGAAATTTGCCGCCCTTGCAGTGGGCGGCGATTTTGCCACCCTTTGCATGAACTTCATGTAGGAATACCTACCGATGTCGGTCGATAATCTAACGACAGTGGCAGTCTTGCCGACGTTGGTTCCCCTAATCTACCGACGTCGGCAGAATTGTGCTGTGGGCAGCCCTTTCAATTTCCCCGCCATTGGGCGGGGTTTTCAATTTCGCCGCCATAGGGCGGGCTTTTTCAATTTGCCGCCTTAGGGTGGGGTTTTTCAATTTTTGTGCCTATCTTTGTGCTACCGACGTCGGTGGTTCTACCGACGTCGGTCTCTGTAAGGTGCCGACGACAGAAATATTGCCGACATCGGCCGATGTCCACGGCCTTTTCGTGTTATGGGTGGCGAATTTGCCGCCCTCTGCATGTCTGTAGGTGAGCTCATTTTACCCGCCCTTGTAGTGGGAGGCAATTTTGCCGCCTTTTGCATTTTGTCTACCCTCTTTTTTGCCTAAGTGTTGAAACGCTCCATTTTTTCTCTTCCTCTCCTTGCGTGAACGTTCAGAGATTCTATCTTTCGCTGCCTATTCTCTGCAACGACGCTATCGAAACCTGAAAGTGGACCTTGCAACCTGAAATGACTGGGCCTGCGAAGCAAGTGTAGGAGGTGACCGAGATTTTTCCTGAGGGGCAAAATTGGGTCAACATGATTCTTGGAAGAAAACTCATCCTCTTCTTTTATAAAAATTTCTATTTTCAGGTCACTATCAGAAACCTCCCAATTGGTGACATTATCTAGTATGTATGGCCTCACAATCACCTTTGGATGGGGCTAATTTTTGTCTTCCTTTATCCCTTTTGGAACATCAAACGAAGCACCAATATATGATAACCTATTAGCATGTTTATTATCTTCTCTTGAAATAGAATCAATATTGAATACCATGAAGTATTCTACAAGGTCCCAAAATCTAAGATTATTGGACTTGAGTAGGGAGTTCTTGGTCAAATTCTACCCTCTAACTTGATTAACAACAAGTTCGCTATCGCTAAATACTCACAATTATTTGACACCTCTTTTCCTATGCCACTCTAGGCCATGAATGAGGGATTCATATTTAGCCACATAAATACAATATAAATGAAATTTTAAAGTTTAAAAATACCTTTCCTTGGAAGGTGAAACCAACATAGCTCTACCACCTACCCCAACCTTGTTTCGAGACCCATCAAAGAAGAATTGCCACAAGCCATTCACATCCTCACTTGATTTCATTAGATTAGGCATGAAATAATCCTTCTCATGAATATAATGGATCATGCTCAATAAATTTGTAAGTATCATGTTCATATTTTTTATCTCCACACTCATCTAGGAACAAATCAAAAACTCCTTCAAGGGAAGATGATGGGGATTGCTCAATGTGAAACTCCTCTTCATCAATGATAGCATAGTCAAAATTTATTACCTTAGGGGAGTATGGTTCCATGTGATCTATATGGATATTTTTTGACTCAATCTTTACTTTATTTCCATATTTTGTTCTAAACACCATGTAGGACCAATTAACTACCAAATATCTATATATCTTGGATGTAAAGTCCCTTGACAATCAAAGAGAAAAATAAGGAGGTAAATATAATACTATCATATCATGGGGAATTGAAAAAGTAGGATAATGATGAATTATAAAATTCATATTTTTTACTATCCCCAAAGTATTGGCTAGTGATCCATCTAATTGTAAGACTTGCTTAGTCATTGGCTCATGTTTTAAGCCTAGTTTATCAGCTATACATTTTGGCATAACTGATGTGATTGATCCATTATCAATGTTGCAATTATGAACCAATAAATCATAAATAATTATATATAGGTGGAAAGGATTATTCTTCTTATCTTTCTTCACCTGACCATCTATAGATTGAGTTTCATTAACCAAAACCACATTGTCACTTCTAGATGGGCCAACTTGTTTACCCAGTCCATATAATTCCTTTTGGAATATATCTTTCTACCCTAGTAATGTTATAGAATCCCATAATGAGATGTTCATGTGAATATTTTTCATTTTATCAACAAAATTAATTGAAGGATTACTTACCTTGGAGTTCTCTTTATGAACATTTATACCTTATGGTGTAGCTTGTGGAGGTAGGGTTGTAGAAGCTATCCTAAAATTTGGAATCCTCTAATTTTCTAGTGATTTAGGAGATAAATTAGTCCCTACTCCTATATAATATGATATAGGAGTAAAAATATATCCTTAATTAGTTCCTTTAACTTATTCAATGACCCTTTTATTTGATCTAATGTTGGTAGCCACACTAGCATTTGGATTGCTTGCATTCCCCACATAATTAATGGCATAAAACTCACCCTCTAAATGATTCATGAGAGTGGAATAAGATTGAACCTACCTATTCTCCATCCTAAAATGTGTTGACATCTCAAAATTTTAAAATTGATATGTTTGATCACCTTGTGTAGTTGTGCCTTGATTTTGTATCTCATTGGCATAAGCAACCTATTCTTGACCTTGCTCAAAAGAAGGGTAGTTAGGTTGTTATTAAACCAAATTATTTTGAGTGGGAATAAGGGATTTGGAGGATGATGTAATATTAGTATTATAACTTTGATAAGGCTTGACATGTGTGATTTGGCCTCGTCCCTAATTATTTTGCTGAAAAGGAGGTCTATTTGTTTGTCCAAACTGGTTGTAGGACTGATAAGGCCTATAGCTTTGGCCTTGTTACATTTTTAGGGTAACCAATTCATTAGTAACACTTTGAAGTATGATTTTTAATTCATGAATTTTTTTGGTAGGGGCAATGGAAAAATTTTCTTGACTAGGTAAAGGAGCTAAAGTGGGAAACACACTTTGACTAAGAGAATGTAAATCAGGGAATAGTAGCATTGGAGGTCTAGGACATATCTTTCCAACTTGGAAAAGACAATTCTCATCATTTATGGTTATTTCATATGTAAAAAAAAATTTGTTTCCACCCATAGATTGAATCATCATAGCAATTTCACTATTCAATGCTTTCAAATAGTATAAAAATGCATAGTTTGGGGTAGGTATCACAAGGGCTAGGATTCTATCCCATGTCTTTTAGAACCTAGTATTAAAATCCTACATGAATTCATGAGGTACCCTCTTTATTGTGGTAAATTTATTAGTAAGATATAGGTGATCACATTTTTACCCAAACCTATTACTTAATAAATCCCCTAGCTCATCCCATGAGTGAATAGAATTTACAGGTAGGGTCCCATACCAGTCCAAGACTTTTCCTTTGAAAGACAAGGCCAATAGTGTAATAGCTACATTTTATTAGGTAATATTATGGATATTACAAAAAAAAATTCTATATTATTGTTATGTTCAATAGCAATAATTAGACCATCCCCACTAAAATATGGGACACTTTTGAGGGTAACTCTTAGAATTTGATCATATTGGGCAAGATGCAAGGGAGATGCCCTGATGAAAGGCACAAAAGCTTGTCTTCTAACCATTTTGGAATAATTACTATGGGTGTTAGGGATGGAATGTAAAACAAACATAGAAGCTTTAAACACAAAATCTCTTTTATAAGGATGAGTGTTGACAAACTTGAATCTTTTAGTGGAATATGGAGGTTGTTTAACAAATTTGAAGGGTACACCTTTAGTAGTAGACCTAGTGGTCACCTTTGTCATGGAAAATAGGACTGATAATCAACCACATACTTGAAGTCTTCAATAGAGTCACCAAATACTAAATGTAGATGTTTCTTTCTCTTCAATAATGCCAAGATCAACACCAATATTGAACAATATTGTAGGACTTAGAGGCCCCATCGGGCATGCCAAAAACTATTGACACTTGGATTTATAACCTTGAGGAGATTCTAAACTCTCTTCATACATGCAAAAAAATAGAATCATCTCTATTTCTATGGGTGATAATTTCACTAAGATGAATCTCTAGATTAAGGGCTATCTCCCCTTGATACACCTTTAAAGATCTCTATAATCTATCAAGTGTGTATTAAAAGGGTAAGGAAAACAACTAAGAAAAAAATAGTGATGCACCAATGAATAATGTCCTCCCAATCTAACTAAAAATACACTACTTTAATACCAATAAAGCTTCTTTCATACAAAACCCACAACTCTTTGTGCATTGTCACATTAGTGTTGCACATGCTAGATTCAAGAAGTCACTCGACATCTAGGAGAGAAATAGAAAATTATAAGAAGGAATATAGTATTAAACAACTTATAAAATGTCTATACACTTAATAATGAATACTAACAAGGACTTATAACAATACTCTTTATATGCATTTGGTAGGTAATAAATGATAACATGTTAGGAAAGATAAACTCTCACTAAATAATAATAACATGATTCAAACCGATACACAATAGTATAGCATGTAAGTGATAAAAACTTGTATTATTTCTTCAAGAGTTATATGAATACAAATCTAGCTAGAGTTTCACCATAACCAGTGGAGGCTTCCAAATGAGCCAAGAGAATGCATATATATATATATATATATATATATATATATATATATATATATATATATATATATCCTTTGAGAGAGAGGTTGAGCCAAGGGAGATAAAGGGTCACTTGGACATGTGTCACCCTAAGAAAATAAATAGTTACATTACATTCTAGAAGATGTTTTTCCCATAGTTACATAAATGAAAGAAATTATTTTGAACTACATTTTGCTATAGATGAGTCCAACTATTGGAATTTTATTTTGATTCTTGTTTCTTTTTATTGGCTCATCAAGTTGTGTAATGGTAAAACATCTTGAACCATCAACCTACTTATTAATTCCTTTTGTGCACTAGATGCTTAGGATCTTTCCATTTGTCACCTTTTTCTTTGCCTTCTAGTTCTAATTGATCCTTTCTTTTACACTCTAATGGATAGTTTTTATAGTCTAAAATTGATGTTTTTCTAGTCGTCACACGTTTAGGCATTTTATTTGGACTTTTATTTATTCAAACATCTTATCTCATAACTTTCCTAATAGAATTTATTTGGTCTTTTATTTGTTTTGTTTTGTCTTTTCACTTGATCCTTTATGCCTCAAATAATTTTTGTGGAGAAAATGTCTGAAAGAATTTGTCTTTGGCACCTTTTTGGTTCTTTAAAATGACCCTTCAAAGAAATGAAAAAGACCCTTTTTGAAAGGAAACATACCATTTGGATTTTCTTAAATGGTCCACCTTCTCATGAAACAATCTTTCAAACTTTTTGGAAGCATCCCTTCAAAAAAGTTGAAATGCCCTTTGGGAAAATTGAAAGTGTCCACTTAGCCTTAAAAATTCCTTCAAAAAATTTGTCACCTACCCTTCATAAAAGTGAAGTGCCTTTCAAAAAAATTGTAAGTGACCATTCAAAATATTGAATATTTCCTTTTCTTTTGAGTTTCCCTTTGGAAAAACTATTATGGACCTTTGGAAATTTTATTTTAGACAAAATGTCCAAAACAATTCCTTCCTTTAGATTTTTTGAAAAGATCCCTTTAGAAAGGAAAGTTTCCTTCAAAATAAATGCAAGTGTCCACTTTCAAAATAAAATTCCCTTTGGGAAAGTTGCAAATGTACCCTTCAAAAATATTTCAAAGTATCTTTCAAAAAAATTAGAGTACCCTTCAGAGAATTCGTAAAGTACCTTTTGGGAATGTGAAGTGGACAATTTCTTATGAGAAAGATACCCTTAGATAATGTTGAAAATACCCTTCAAAAAAAATTTCTTGATAAATTTTATTGAAATAATTCCACTAAATGAAAATTCCAAAATAAATACACTTAAGGAAAAATCCTCAGACAAAAAATCTAAAAGAAATTGGCAAATGCTTAGAATAAAAACTTGAAATAATTCATTACACTGACTTATCCAAAAGATTAAAGAACAAATATTTCAAAAGTAAAACACTTTGATTTTTATACAAAATACTTTAAGCTTTGTATAAGAACACTTATTTTGAATGAAACATGCATACTGGACTTGGACAAACGTATAGACTCAGATGTTCTTTATAAAAAGGGGTACCCAATTTTGGCCTAAAAGGCCAAAATTTTGTCAACAGTACCCTCAAAAGGAAAAATCTTGAAAATTAGATTTATATTCTTAATTTATTATATTTAGACCCATATAACATAAGGTATATAGGTACCATGTAGATAGCCCATTATAAAATAGTACGTAAACTCCAAAATTGGTCAGAATTCACTAAGACCCTTAAAGTTAAAGTGGTTGCAAAGGGATAAGACCCTTTCATGAATGCACCAATCTTATATTTCTTCTTAGATTCTTATTTTGTTGTGGAAAATTAATTGATGTATGGATTCAAATGTTAACATCCCCTAAAGTTAATGTTAATCATATGAACCTTGAGAGAGAAGGGGGGATGTAAAAAACCCTACCAATAATTTATTTAATGAAAATTTAAACTTTTAATCCTTTCTTAAGGAATTTTTTTCATAAGGCTCAGTGGATGTGATTCAAACCTATGTCATTTATTAAATATCCTTTTAATGCATGAGTGTTGTTGTTTTATTGTTGTGTCAAAACAAGGCTTATACTTGAGACCAAATCAAACCAACCAAGTCTAAGACCAAAACCATTCTTATACACACATAAGAGGCATTACCCTACCCAAATACTAAGTCAAATCAAAGTGACATGTTATAAAGTGGTCTTAGACACCTTCCTTTCTTTTTCAAACTACATTGTTAGGTTGTCAAAATTGAACTAAAATTCTTTTCCTTTAACTCCAAAATTCCATTTCAAACCAAGTCATTTTTATTTTCAAATTTAAACCAAATTCCAAAAATCTTGTTCATTTTATGTCATTATTTTTTCCATTTTATTTTAAATCACATGCCAATTATAAGCCAACCTTATTTTCAAGGTCAACCCAAGTTTATATTCCAAGTCTAATTACCAATACCATTTCTAAGACCAAATCCAAATCTAAGTCTAAATTTCCAATTTCAATGCCCTTTATAAAGTCTATAATTTGAATCTGGTTAAAAACTTGATTTACCATTATCAACTAAGATCGTTTGTTGTGCCAACCTTCACATTTTTGAAATGTGTCTCAAGTAGGCCAAGTCTACTTTATTTATTAATAATACCAAATTACCAAGATCCAAAACCTTATTAAAATAAGATATTTAAATAAATATTTCCTAAGTATAAACATTGAGTGTTTATACTTTAGGTTATTATACCCAAACTTGTTAATTTATCCTTTGATAAACACCTTTGAAGTGTTTGCATTGATAAGCTGATTTCTAAGTGATATTATAAGGGAAGTCATGTACCTAGTCAAGACATATTTATAGGCATTAAAAACATTTAAAAAATGAATATTATAAATATAGACATGCCTAGGTACACATGTAGTAGGGCTATTTGCAACCCTCCATTTGATCAAGAGGTGGTCTATAATCCCTATGGGTATGATTCATATGTGGAATATTAAGAAAAAATACCTTGCTCATGCACCATATAACATTGAAATTGAGAAACATAATCCATATAATCTAATTGTGTGACCCAATGTAGACCAAGGTTGATACCAATCCTACCTACCACATGTGCCTTTTAACATTGAGCATTGACCTAATCCAACATATCTTGTCAATTGACCACCTAGTAATGAATATAGACAAGACCAATTTAATCACTAATTATTTGACACTAAATATGAACATCTTGTAAGAATAATGGAGATGGATGCAAATACCCCCCACCCACCCAATTTTACCATAGATGATTTGTGATATTTTGTTATAACTTCTAAATAAACACATATTACATTGATATATAACCAAGGTGACTTTATCCAAGAACAAAAATTTATGATAGATTCTATTCAAGCTCTTATTATTTCAAATAAAGGGAATATTCAACTCATTGATTAATCTTCTCAAATCTAATTTCTTGAAAACCAAATCTGATAAGCTAAATAGGTTTTGAATAGTCTCACTTGCTCTCTTGATACATGTGATATTCAAAATTCATCTTTAGTGAAGAAATCCTCTAATATAACAACCATTAAATTCATATAATTATCCCATTTATAATATAAATCCATTTTATACCAAAACCTTAGTTATGGATGTGTTTAACACACCCATAACTGAAACCAATATAACAACTAATTTGGATTTAAGTCTCCTTGTAGACTCTCCCAAATGTGGTGGATATCTCTCATGTAGATTATTTTAACCCACATCATGTACCATCCAACATTTAATAAAAAGTTATCCTATCATATCCATGACATCCTCCTTCCAAAGCCTTGAAAAAAATTCAAACCCATCTAAGCCAAATCAACATGTTACCAATCCCCCACTTCAAAAAGTGGTGATTAATCCCCCACTTCAAAAAGTGGTGATTAATCCCCCACCTCAATAGGTGGTGACCAACATACCATTATAAAAATATCTAATAAATCCCAAACCAACATTGTCTAACCAAAAATGTGTTTCTATAAGTCAACCAATTTTGACTCCTATTCAATATGGAGCCTATTCAATCGAACAACATATGCCATTTAACCAACAAGTTCCTCCTAAGTGTCAAATTATTAAGAATTAAAAACATATTCCCCTTCAAACCCATCAAGTTCCATTCTCTTTCCAATATAAAATTCCTCTTTTAAGATGTAATTTCCCTCTAAATTAATGCCACACTCAATATAAAGTGCCATTTAAACAATAAAAATCCCCTACTAGCAATACAAATCTACATAAAGAGTGAATATTCTTAGTAGAACTATACGCATTAAAATTCCTCAATACTATGTGCCACCTCTTTATTTGGGTTAAATTATTATACCTTAGACTACCTAAAAATATATACCCACTTCTTTTCATTCTGGCCCTACCTTTCAAGACTTATAAGAGATCAAAGATGAAGTTTCTACCATTTAGGTAGGAAATAAAAGTAAGAAAATCAAAATGGATGACATATGTTCCTATGTTTTGACATGAGCTATCTTGAAATACCTCTTACACATCATTTTGAAATTCCTAAATTTGAAAAATACAAAGGGAAAAGTGACATTATGGAGAATTTTAAAGAATTCTTTGTTTCTTGTCAATAAGTGGCGTATAGCCCCATATACCTACTTTTCCTATTTCCCTATAGCTTGATGGGACATACTCTATAATGGTTTATGGGTCTACCCAAGAATTATATCAATAAATTTGATGATTTGTCATAAAATTTTGTATACCACTTCGTTAACGTAGAACAAGAACTGACCATGGTGGATTTATGTGGGACTAAATAAAGAGAAGGAAAAATATTTATGAATTGCTTGCAATGGTGGTGATCTTTACCTAGCCAAATTACACATAACCTCCTTGACAAATAATTGTCCATAATGTTTAATAAAAATATTTAGTTTAATGTTTCTCATAACCTTAAGCTTTTTTGTGCCAATACATTTAAATAATTTATCACCAAGGGGATACAAATTAAACAAGCTCATATTGACAAAGGTATAATTAAGATTTAATCTTAGAATCAAAATTAGATCAACGCTCAAGCACAAGATCCCACATAAGTGCAAGTAAATATGTCTAAAATCATGAAACATTAAATATAAATAAAATTACTATAATATATGGGGTGATTAAATCATGTCACATATAAATGGTGAAACTACTATCTATTTAAGCAAACCCACCTAATCAACCTCTTCCTTTGTAAAGGCAACCTCCAATATGAGTCCATTATAGTAAAATATTTTTCAGCAATCTCATTGATCCCATTGAAATGGTCCTCCAAAATCTAGTCATTGTCAACATGATCATTTGGGTAATACCAACACCATTTAATAAAAACCAACCTAAGTTAAGTTGCTAAAATGAGAATGAATTTTGTGATTATCATTGGGTAAAAGGATATTATATTCATATATGTCTATATCTATGCCATCTTATTCAAAATTTTCTTGAAAGTGGAGAGATAAAATTAGATAATGTTTATATGACATCTAATCATTAATTAAGTATCTATTATAACCCTTTTTCATAACATAATGTCAATAGTTAGAATAGACCTCCTCAAAATCAGCATCAGAGACAATAATAACAACAACAAAACTAGAATCAAGGTCAAGATTCCCATTCTAACTGATTCAATTATAAAAGCATCCCTTATGACTATAATCTTTTATGTCACATAATGAGTGGACACATTACTACCATTAAGATCAATCCTAATCCAAATACCAATAATACTCAAATACCTTTGATATTCATTTTAGGACCTCCATCTCTATTTGCTAGTAATCCTTCTTTGGTTTGTAATGGGCCAAATAACTGAGAGTTACCATTTTAAGTCACTATACCCCTTCTTATAATTATAGTAAGCCTCTATTAACTCAACATTACACAATCACAACTTTATGATCAAAGGTTACCATTCAAAATCCTCTACTTCTTCCCTCTAAAAATCTTATTCAAGGTCCTTCACCTCAAAAGACCAAACCAATTACTCCAATTAAGGACAAAATTTATGATATTGTGTAAAAATTACAGAATTCTCTAGCATAAATTTTTATTTTGGATCATTTATGTACATATAATATCCATAAAAACATATTGAGTGAGCTTTTCATCTAATCCAAAGTTGTAAGTGACATTACACCTGAAAAGTTTCAAACTCTTGTGAGTTATCTAGCTCCATGCCAAAATTTCACTTTTGATAAAATAAACATGTCATCCATTGGACCTTTGCATAACAATATGCTTTACATAAAATCAATCATTTCCAGGCATAAGGTAAAAAGAGTCTTCATAAATAATGGTTTGGGAATTAGTGTTGTAACTTTGAATTTATTCAAGTATTTGGGCTACACATCAGCTAATCTACATCCAAATATCATTAACATCAAATATTATGATAATGATGAATGAGAATCTCAAGGAACCATTTTTTTACATGTCATCATTTGGTCTCTAACCCATGATACTCTATGCCATGTTATTAATTTAAAACTATCTTATAATTTGATCTTTGGGTAACCACAAATTCATGTAGTGCATGTTGTACCATCTACCTTTCATTAGTGCATCAAATTTCCCCATTCTAGGTTACAAGTTACCATTTCTAGTGGCCTATAGTTGTATTAATTCTAAAAACATATTGAAGTAAAATATGAGAGCTATAACTATCACATTGACATAGAGTCCATTCCCAAAAAGGGCAAAGAGGTAGTTGATCAGCTTCTAAAATCCAATTATGTGGATCCAAGCACTCTTTCATCCACTTCCTTTGTCCCACCTAAATAAATATCCAATGACTTCACTATTCAAGGAAACAACCTTAGTGAATATAATATTGGTAATATGTTTCATATAGCCAAATTGCCTAAGATGCCTAAAGTATATATTATGCCTAAAAATTGAACTCCTAAAATGGAATGGTGTAAAAAGGATAATTATCATCATAAAGGACCATTGGTTTTCATCAAAACCACTTCCCAAGAGAAAGATAAAATCATATATGATGATGATTTATGGCTATACAATGATGATTTTTCCACATGTTACCCAAATACAATGTATCTTTTTCCTAACCAGATAATAGATAATCAATCTTACAAGGGTAAAGGTCTAGGGGAAAAGGGAATCATTGAGATAGTATCAGTTTCTAAACACAAAGTAACTTAGGGTATTAGATACAAAATAGATGGGAGTGACCCCATTAATCTCGAGAGTGTTTATAATTTATCAACTAACACTGATAATGACAACAATGACATAGAGTCATGTTATAACATTTAGGATAAGTTGGTCAATATTAAATTATTTTACCCAAATACCATTTTTACCATTTCCATTATGTCATATTATCCCCCTCTTTTCCTTTATCACCCCTAATTAATTAATTGGGACCAACAAGATTCTTTTATACTATTGGATTATTTTCAAAATGTTGAGGCAATCTATGAATTCATGGGTCTTAGAGATAATGTGTACTTTGGTGTTCATAAACATGTATTTTCAATTACACTAGACCCTACTACCTATTTTGGAGAGCAAGTGAACTTCCTTGGTCATAAATAGAGAAAAAAGAAAATCAAACATTGAGGTTCCAAAGTGAAAACCTCTTTGAGGCACCTTTAGAATAAGGTAAAAGTATAGATAAAGATAAATCCTATGGTGAAAACCTAATTTAGGCACCATTATATGAGGAAGTTTACCCTTTATCAAATGAATCCTAGGCCTCTTTTAGTTCTATAACTTCGTGCTATTCAAAAATAAATTTAAAACAATAGTAAATGTTTCATCAATTAGTACAAGGTTTTATATATGCCTTTTTCAAATAGTTATTGTCAAACCTTGGTGATTCAGACTCTTCCTACTTGGGAGAAATTGATGAACCAATCAACCCACCAAATATATATGAAGACCATTGTACCACTTTGTTGACTATTTTAGAGGATGTTTCCACACTTATCATGGAGGACACCACTAAATTCAACATTGGAAAACCTACCAATCCTAAATGGATGAAAATTAGAGTGTCCCTAACTGAAGAAGAATGTGAAGTCCTTACCTCCCTCCTTTGGGATTTTGTTGACATTTTTACATGGTTTTAATTAGATATGCCATTCTTGTACCTTGACCTTATTTTTTATTTCCTTTTTGTACATCCCAATGACAAGTTAATCAAATAAAAATTGATATAAATGCACCCTCATGTAGCCACTATTTTCAATAAATAATTTTAAAAATTATTCAAGTTAGGATTCATTCATCCTATTCATTATTCAAAGTCAATATCCACCAGAGTCCCAATAAATAAAAAGTTACCAAGATTCAAACTATGTACCAACTTGAAACATATCAATAAATCATTCCCAAAGGATTATTTTCCTTTACAAAATATTGATATGGTTATAGATTCCATGGCTAGGTATGAGATGATATATCTCATGGATGAATTCTTAGGATATAATCAAATTAAAATTACACCATCATACCAACATAAGACAATATCCATAACTCCATGGGTAAATTTTTTTAATCAAGTGATGTCATTTAGCCTCAAGAATGTTGATGCCACATACTAATGTGTAATGAATGTCATTTTCTAGGACATGATGCATGACATTGTTGTAGAATATTTGAATGATATTTATGAAAATCTAAGACTTGAGTTGGACATCCAAATCTATTATGAAGAGTCTTTGAAAGGCTTTGTAAATAAAAATTAAGGATTAACACTAAAATGTGTGTATTTGGCATTAATTCAATAGAATTATTAGGTTTCATTTTCTCCTATAGAGTCATTGAATTTGATCCATACAAGGCTAATTAAATTATAAAATTTCCTCCACCTTAAAAATTTAAACATCCCTATAGCTTGAAAGGAAAAATCCAATCTATCAAATGACTTATTTCTCAATTGGCAGATAGATTCCATCCTTTCGCTCATATTCTAAAGAAATACACCACCTTCTCATGGAATTTATACTATCAATAGGACTTTAAAAAAATAAAATATTATTTAGCCTATCCACCTATTCTAGCTCTACCTACACCTAAAAATATGTTGCTTTTGTATATATTATTAATTGACTATACCTTGGGGGAACTCCTAGAATAACTTAATGATCAGGGGAAGAATGAGTAGTATACTATTTTGGATGCACATTAGTTTTGTATTAACATTATTATATATCTATTAAGAAGGATTATTTAGCCATGATATTTTTATATCTAAAATTATACCCTTATATGCTCAATAGTAAGATCATTCCCATTACTAAAGTGGACCCATTCAAGTATCAAGTAACTTTGATTGGATGTATGGATAATTTGATTAGGATATGAAGTGAATTATACATTTAATATGTTCATAAAAAATCAATCAAGGGGTAGGCACTTGTATATCATCTTGATGAATCACCCTTAGTAAATACCAAGCCACATATTTTCCATTTTACTGATGAGTCAATCATGACTCTTGATGACACTTATTTTGTGACTCAACACTAGACCTTTTATTTTGATGGTTCCTACACTTCTCATGGATTAGGTTATAGTATTATCTTCGTAACACTATAATGGGATCTCATTCCCAAGGAATTCCACATTGATTTCACTTATACCAATAATATTATAGAATATGAAGTACTTATTGTAGGGTTTCATCTAGCAATATAATGGAACATCAAGCATTTCCATGTTCATGGTTAATCTCAAATCATTATTAACTAGGGGATAGAGTAATATTAGAAAAAATATGATAAGATTATTCCTTATAAGAATATGGTGGATTGTCTTAAATATATATTTGATCATATTTAATTTGAACAGACTCTAAGAGTTAGTAATAAAACTATTGATGTAACGAAAATAATTAGTTCCCTCATAAAAAATACAAATCACATTATTAATTATCGATTTCATATTGAACACTTTTTACAACTAGATCATGCGTGTTTAGAATATAAAATTGTATTTGATATTATTATTTCTATCTCATCTTGGTACTCTAACATATATGCCTACCTCCATGACAACATTATCCCTTCCAACCTTTCTAGTAAAACTTAAAAGGAATTCATCCATTCCACTTGTTTTTATACCATTTTCATTAACACTCTCTATTTTATGTGATATGATGAAACTCTATTTCATTATTTAAATTTTATAGAGTCTACATTATCACTCAAATAATTACACAAAGTTATTTTAGGGGCCCATAGTGGTGGTGCGGTCCTTACTAAGAAACTCCTGCATATAAAGTATTGTTGGCTTAGTATGGAAGATTATGCATGTGCATATGTAAAAAAGTGTGTGGGTTGTCAAAATAATGATAATATCATTCATGATCTATCTCTACCACTTTAATTACTCACTATGACATAACCATTTTCCAATTGAGGACTCAATCTCATAGGGAAAATAAATCTGAATTAATAAAATGGCATAGACATTACATACTATAATTGAATACTTTACTAAGTGGGTTGAACCCATTACCCTCAATTACATAATAGGTAAATATATATCTAATTTAATTATCAATCATCTCATTTGATTCTTTGTTATTCCCTCTAATTTCAATTTTATAATTTAATCTCTTTCAAAAATAAGAACATCAAATACCTTTGTGATAATTACCAAATCACACAACACTTTTCTTCCACTTATTTCGATCAAATTAATGGCATATTAGAAGCATATAATAATACCCTAATTCAAACATTAAAAATACCATTAATTATTTTGGTTATGATTTTCATCTACAACTATTTATCACCCTTTGGTCATATCATACCAATACTCTCACCTAATAGGAGCTACACTACACTCTATAATTTATGGTATAGAGGATATTATCCCTATAAAGATCAAGTTGCATTCCTTGTGCATATTATTGAATTATATCATTGATGATGAGGAATAAAAATTTTATTATTTGGAGAAATTAAACCTATTTGATTAAAAGAGATTAATTGATTTGAATAATCTTTAGGCCTATCGTAATAGGTTACACTATAACTACAACAAGCATATCAATCATAGAGACTTTGAACATGGAGATCTAGTTCTAAAGGAAAATTAAAAGAATACCAATATTTACTATTGAAATAAGGTTAATTTTGAGCCTAACTATTTTGACCCATTAATCATCATATAAAATTATGGATATGGACCATACATATTGGCCACATAATATGGAAAAGAGTTGGATGAGCCCATAAATATTATGCATCTAAGTTCTTACACTTTATTTGCATGAAAATTATGTATGAGGATCCATACTTTGGATAATGATGTTAAAATATATTCCTTTCATCATATTTATATTGATTCAATCCATATTGATCTTATTCCCTCATCTTCTTACCATTATTTGATCTTGATTCTAGTTTATTAGTATAACAAATGACTCTAGATGCCAAATTTTAGAGAAAGTATGAAACATATTATTTATATTTGGTCACCATCAGCACATCCAAGATGAGAAGTATCTCAAATTATTTTATGCATGATCCTCCTAAATGATGGTCTTATAAACTCTATCTTTTATCTCTTGATTAAATCATGTAATATTTTGTTCCTATGCCATTCATGTTTTCAACCCTACTGTTAATTCATGATAGTTTTTATATACACATTATATTTTCAAACCTTATCAATTATTGGTGCTTTCTATCTTGTAATAACCCATCAAGTCTCAATCTCTCTAAATGCATGCCTTAATGGGTATAACAATAAAGGGGTGAGTATACCATTAGTGCTTTATAAGATTTTTGTCCCTACACTACCATTTATTATCAATCCAACATTCTCTAAAACACACTCCCCTAAGATTTTCCTCATCTTTTATACCCTCCTCTAGTCATTTTTTTCATTAATTATCCTTTACCTAGTCTTAAAACACTTTTCGATAGTTTAAAATATATTGTCAGCCCCATCAACCCTATACTCTAATTGATAAAAATCATTTAGGGTCTAGGTTTGCCCCTCCCTAACCTAGACCAAAACCTAATTTATTTTTGTCAATAAAGATAAAAATTAAATTGGGTTGACCTTATCAGTTAAAATCTCAAAAAAGTTTAGGGTTAGATTCAGGTATATAAACACATTCGTTTTCTTAGATAGATAACAAGAGTTAATTATTCATATGTGATTATTTACAATCTTCTCTTCCACCATTCTACTTAAGGAGTTATATCTTAGGGTTTCTACTTAGAGAAGAATATTATATTGTGGATAACTCTTAGATGTTTTGGCCTTTATTAGAGATCCTTAAAAACCAAAAATAACTCTTGTGAAGTACCTTTGGCCAAGGAAGAAATTGATTCTTAGTGGATTCATCTTAAAGGTAAGTATCTCTAACTTTGATTCTCTATTTTAGTATATAGAAGTAACATAAGTAATGTCTTTTGAATATATTTCTCTCTCAATAAATTAGGGATTTAATTATACATATATTAATTATTATTCTCTTATGCGTGTTTAATTTTATGTTTACTAACCCCTCATTTGTGTTAAAAGGTTTGGTGTGCACTAGATTAGACTTTACATTGTTTTTTTCATTTATGCTTTGTGAATATGAAAATATAGGACCTAGTTAGGGTGATTTCATAGTTTTTTTAACTAGAGGATTTTGAACCCTCCCTAGTGATATTATTTTGGTAAGAGATCCCTTAGATTGGTCTAGTTGATCCATATTGGTAATGACCCCAAATATCTAATGTATCAACAATAAAAATTGTGAGTGGATTTATCTTCTTCGATTTAGGATTGATTTATAGATCAATTACATTTCCCTTTACATTCATTTTGGTAAACCTGATGTGAATCTAACCTTTGCATTTTTTATTTCATGCCATTATTTCTGTCATCATATTATATTTTTATATATTTGTAGTATTGTATCGAACTAGTTGGTATAGTTCTAACTTTATGTATATAGGTTTAACACAGTCGATTCAAAACAACTTTATTGTGTATGTGTAGGTATTCACCAATTAAAATTTACTAAACCAAATAGATTGACATAGTATCCTTCTTTAATTATAAATTGGAATACATATTCTAACTAATTGACTCTATTTTCTATTTACTTCTTTCAACATACATGTCTACAAAGATAGTCAAATAGGTCAACTATATTCATTATCTCTTCTTCAACATATAGTGTTTTACAAATTTGGTCAAACCAGTTGACCCAGTTGGTAGAATTTTGATTAAGTATTTGATAATGATAGCATAAAAAAATTTAATCCAAAATTTCTTCAAGCCTGCTAAGGTTCCTTCCTTTTATCTCTTCATCATTTCAGTTCTATAGTCAATACTAATGTTCACAAGTTTGTATTTTATTAAACATCAACCCTACAACTAACTAAGTCGATCTAGTTGACTCAATTATATAATTTATCATTTGTCTAAGATACATAGTTGACCTATGTGGATTTTTTGTTAAAGACCTTGCTTTTGAAGAATAGAAACAACCTAGTTGACTTTGTTTTGTACTTTTTGCATATAGTGTCACATGAATTGACTATGTACTATTCTCAATAAAATAATTAACATCTATTTTGTACTAATTAATTCACCTTTAATTTTTAGTTGTTTCAATGCTTTAATAACTCACATAGCTTAATTAGGTGTTTTTTCAAATTATTATTTTAGTTACATTGTTTTATTATTTTGCACACAACCAAATCCATTTAAATTCAAAAAAAACATTAAACATTTGTCTTCCTAAGGCATACCTACTTAGATTTCATCACTAAGGGGGAAGTTGACTTAGTTTTCTGGCAAATTATAAACATGTGTTTTATGGTATATATTGTAAAACCATCCAACACCATTATCATTGTGGTATTATGAATTGAGGGGGTAGGCCCTAATAAAAAGCTATTACCATCACCAATACATATCCATTTTGGCATAAACATCTTGTAACCAACCTTCTATTACTTTTTAGTTCCCTATTTAATCCAACTTTCCTATCACATTATAATTAAAACTTTATTATAGCTTAATAACACTTAGGATGACCAACTAGTTAGTATTTACTTTTCAATTATTGCTTGCTCTTTGATCATGGTGTGTTGTATTGTAAAATTTACATTGGCCAGCCTTAGTGCAATTTTGTTGTTATGTGTTACAATTGGATCAGTCACATTGATCTAATTATTTGTGTGATTGATCTCATTTACTTTAAATTATCTTGAAAAAACTTTCCCTATTTTAGAACATTATCATCTTAGTCGATACAATCTATTACAAATTATTTTTCACCTTCCTATCTATGATACATAGTTAACCTTTATGACTATGTATCCTTATCTCTTTGTTTTATCCCCTATTCAAAAATACACTGTCAACCCATATTATTGTGTATTTTATTTAGCTTGTTTTTTAGCGTTACTATATCCACCTAGACAATTTTATACTTGTTGGCTGACTCTATTCCTTCTTTAGCCTACTCTATTCCTTGTCTGGTCAATTCTATCCCTAATTTTCCTTCTTTCTTAATCCCTATTTATTTAATCAAACATAATGAAATCCCTTATCAAAATCTACCTGGAATACTTTCATCCATTTAGACACTATATTGGATGTTCCTTTCTCCTTTTCTTTACCTTCCAATAGAATCCTCACTCTTAGGTACCTGTTTTCCTACCTCATATTTGGATTAAAAAATAGTTTTAAATCACACCATAAGATGAAATTCATGGATCAAATTATTTTCATATCTATCAATATGATTCCCATAATTATTCATCCCATTACAATGTGGGGGCAAATAACACAAATCTATCCAATGACCCCATAAGTAATCCACCACCTAATAACCCTCCCTTTAATACCAACTCAGGGAGTCCTCCTCTAGATTAAAATCCATGAATTGATACCATTCAAATTCTTACATAAATAGTATAAAAAATTAACATATTGAGAACATCTAACACCTCCAAAATGATACAACTAAAACATCATTTTATTAGTATAGTTAATCAACCTCCCGTTCTTGTCCCTTAAAATAATCAAAATTTTATTCCTCCATCTCTTAGAGATGCCATGGGAAATATCATTCCCAAACCTATTATAAACAATAAGATGTTAAAAAAAATTAAAAATGATCCTTTATCCCCTTTAATTATTTCTATTTACGTTGGTAACATATCTCCAACTATTAAAGATGATGGGACTAAAGACCCTACATCTTTTCTTAAGGCATTTGAAAATATTTATAAGGAGTGGATCCAAACTAATACGTTAGAACAACTATGATTTCAGTTAAAAACTTAACCATTGATGTATTGGAATGGTAAAATCAAATTCTTTAATGTTCCATATGGAAAATATAAGATTTAATCCATCTTTTAGTTAAAGAGTTTCAAAACAATGATCTTCCTAAAAACTACCTTAGTCATTTTTTCAATTCTAAGCAATCTCCCATCAAATTATCTCATGATTTTATTAAATGTTGGAAATATTTGGACCACAAGGCCAATAATAACATGATTGATGATAATTTTTTAAAACTCTTTATAATTACATTAACTCCTTCAATTCATTATAAGGTTTAAAATTTTGCTCTTCAAATGCTCAACAAAGCTCTTGACCAAGCCAATTGTCAAGATTTCTTAATGAAACAATTATAGCCTAATACCAATCTCATTAACATACATTTTTAAAATTCAACTAATGCAATAATTAATAATCCTCCTCAAACCAAATTAGAAGTTTCTAAATACGACAATCCCTCATCTTCTCACACACTATTAACTATGTAATAAATAAAACAATTATTAGTGCCTTCTAAACAATTTTCTTCTCCCAATAATCCTCCCAAACGGTATCACCCTAATAATTTTTTTTAGTTCCATGATGACATCAATCACTCCTATGAAACATGTAGAGAGCTCACAAAATTTATTGTCTCCTATATACTTTATGATTCATTCAATCATGAATGCATGATTCAACTCCATCATCAAGATTACAATAAAACTTCTCAAAAATGACAAGATCCAAAATCTTATTCTTCTAACAATAAAAAAAATTCTCCCATCTAACGATCAATAATCCAACATAGACATTTTTATAATTGACACTGACTATGATCAATACTAAAATAATTCTCAATATGTCAATATGGCTAAGGTTAATTATCAATGTAAACTAACTCACAAATATCCTATCACTAAACCTAATAAACCATCCTTAGAAGAGAAACTCCTCAAAGATACTATAGCTATTCACCTAGCTTCAAAAACTAATGAGGAACCATATCCTCCTTTTGAACCCCCAACCACTTCTATTCCTCCAAAACCTAATTTAACTTCTAATCCTCATGCAATTTCTTCTTCCAAAAGTCATTGTAACTTATTAGAATAACTCAACTCTATGCCTTGTAATATTTCTCTTATGGAGTTAGTTATCACATCTCCTTATCATCACAAGTTCCTCATGCAATAACTTTAAGAAATTGAAGAGCCATATTATTTACAATAAGAACCATCTTCTCATGAGTCTCAACCAATTGAAGCACATACCATTGAATCCATTTTCCCTTCTTTAAAACCCTCCATAGAGTTCCTTGAGGAAGACATTCTTAATGATGAGATCCTCTTTCAAGCCTATGATCCACCCCTAGTGATTAAAATAACCATTAATACCACCCTCATTCATAAAGTATTAGTAAATAAAGGGTTTGATATTAATGTGACATCATTGTAGCTCATCCAAAAATAGGGATATAACAAAGATCATATTAAACAAACTTGCTTCAAATGTCATTAATTTGAAAAAACTAAACAAAATCCACTTGGTTGTATTTAGATCCCTCTTATGATTGGAACTAAGATCATCCAAACTAAGATCATGGTCCTCAATTTAGCCTTATCTTATAACATACTCCTAGGCCACACATGGACTCATAGAATTAGGGATATTTATTGTTTTGATAGCTAATGTATCAAATTATTTCACACTAGAAATAGGTATAAACATGAGGCTAATCCCAACCATTGGAGTATTCAACTTCCAAATCCCAAATTTCAACATTAGATTTCTACCACTATAACACTTAATAATTATCCCTTACCTGAATTTTTCAATATGAATATGGATATACATGTCACTCTTATTGATTCTAATGATGATGATCCTAATGATTTGAAAAATACTTTTAACAATACCAAGCTATCTCCCTACATCTTGGATTGGTTTATTCATTTTTTGCCTCATGATCACACCATCTCTTTCATAGATAAGATCACTAATTTCCCCCATGTAATTTTTAAGAATCCTCTTACATAGAAGATTATTTCATTTGAAATTATTATATAGTGGCTAAATTATTCCAAGATCCTTTAATCATGTCTCCACATAAATTTAGTGATTTATGGATCTCTCCTTTTGAATTTCCTCCTGAATCTCAATCATGTAAAATTTCTACAACCTATGATGATAGTTGCATCATGGACCAAGCTATAACAAGAGACTTGGGAATTCAACATTATCAAAAAACTCTAGTTCAAATGCATTCTTTCAATCGTGATAGTCATATCATCTCCACATATTTTACATTAGCACCTGAAGGTCGTATACCTCCTACTAATTCTTTACTTATTTATACTCCTTGGGTGGTAAAACAAATTTTACCTTATAAACCTCCATAACTTCTTACATATTCTATTTCTCCTACCAAACCAATAATTCTTTTCAATATCCCTCCCATCAATAATACTACCAATAAACCAATTGCATCAAATCACCCTTCTTCCCCTAATCCACCTACTCCTAAGATTAAATTAGATGCCAAGGCCACTGATGTATTCCAAATACATTACAAATATGATTGAAATGGTAAAAAAATTATTGATCTAAAATTATATGTTGATTATTATGGTCCTTTTCCCATTTTTCCTAGCAATGAAGCCATTCTTGAATTGCTTTGTGCCTGAGAAGCTCAAATTCCTCAAAAACACCATAAACTTGGGAATTTAAATAAACAAATCCCCTCATTTAAACAAATTCATTTCTAATATTGATCCTAAAACAAATCCCATTTTCTCTATCCTTAATTCACCATACCATTTCCAAGATGAAAATGTTATGTTTATCGAGGAAACTACCAGAATCAAATATGGTACCCCATCATGCCTTTAATCAATCATAGTCTCTCGAGAACTTACACTAATTAAACATGAAACTTTAGCTTACTCTTTGATAAATATCATGATAATTTTACTTGGTATTATGAATACATGCCTAAAATTGATCATATCATCACTTTTCATAATATCTTCACTTATCCTAATGCCAAACTCATGTGATAAAACCAAAGGACTTTTCCACTAGAAGTTTCCAATTTATGACATAAATAAATAGTTAAAATTATTAATACAAAATTTTATCAAGACTATGGATAATTTAGAATGGGTATTAAACATTGTCCCTATTCAAAAGAAAGGCACCATGGTCATTCACATTTACATCAATTTTCATAATCTCAATACTCCTTGACTTAAAGATAACTTCCCTTTACCTTAAATATATATCATCATCTATTCCACTACTAGCTATAAAATGTTGTCCCTTATGGATGGTTTCTTGCATTATTATAAAATTCACATTGAAACCAAAGATAGACATAAGAAAACTTTCACCATGTAATGGGGTGCCTATTATTACATTAAAATACCCTTTGGCTTCAAAAATGTTGCAGCTACCTATCAACAGACTATGCCCTATATTTTACACAACCTTATCCATAAAATTGTGGAAACCTATGTGTAATACCTCATTTTTAAGTCTAAAATCTATAAAATTCATCTTTCTGATCTTATTATCATCTTAGATTATCTCATCATATATAAAGTTAGGATAAATCCATAAAAATGTGTCTTTGGTGTCACATCTGGCAAATTGTTAAGGCTCTTAGTTTCTCTTCATAGTATTGATGTTAATCCCACTAAGATTAATGTTACTGTCAACATGCCTATCCCTCATTTTATTCTAGATATTCACACCTATGTTAGAAAACATGGGGCAATAAGATGATTTATCCCAAAAATGGCTTACCACATCTATTTTATTAATTCTCTTTTAAATAAAGGTAATGTCCTCAAATGGATGGATCCTTGCCATAAAGAATTTGATAATATGAAAGAATCTTTGATTCCTCCACCCACCCTTGTTCCACATACTAATGATCATCCTTTACTCTTACACACTTCTTTCACACTTATATCAATTGAAGAAATGCTTACCCAATAAGATAAAATGAGAAGAGAATATGCCATCTATTATATTAGTCAAGGCCTTATTTATTATGAAAAATGTTATACAGAAGTAGAATGTAATTACCTTACCAAATATTTTGTAGCTAAAAAGCTCTATCATTATGTAATTTATCAAACAAATTATGTTATCCTTAAATCTAATTCACTCTGTCACTTCTTTTCCAGAGCTTTTGTAACAACCCCATTGGGTTTTTACCAAAATATAGTATTATTTTTTAAAAATTAATTGTAAATTCATCTTATAGATTTTACCATGAGAAATATAATTCCTAGTCTTTAACTATGTTTATTTATTTAACCACAAGGTTTATATCTAATCCACTTAGCTAATTATCACCACAAAAAGATATAACAAATCATATACAAGGCTTAAGATACAATAAATACTGTATCTAATTCATTAAAGTAATAGTACCATTTTGAGCCATGGCTAATACAATATTACATCCACTATTGTAGAAGTATAATGAATAAATATTATAGGTTCAACAATAAATAATATCTCAAATAATAATACATGTATAGAGATCCATGGAGCATGAGTCTCTATGACTCGAGAGTCTCTACAACTTAAGTATCAATCTGTAATCTCAAGTCTAGTCTCTAGAGTAGTACTCATGTAGGGAGGGACAACATCATCTGACTATTTTTCCACACCAACCATGGACCATAGATCCCTCACACTATGTCCCAATAAGTAAATGGCCCTCCCTTCATAGATGGGTAGATAATAATAGTTTGGGTATCCAGAGTGACAAACTAGAACTTATGTGCTATAGATATGTAATACATGATGTGTACCATAAATAAATCCATTATAACATGATATCACACAAACATGAAAACTATATTAACATATGAAATGATAATTTTTAACTATATATATATATATATTACTTTGGCCAAAGTTTTCAAATATTTATTATCTCTAGGATCAGTTAATTTCATACACATTACTCAATTAGATTACACCTCATCCCACATTGATGGAACTAATTAAGTAAATGGAATATGTCTACTACTTATTCAGTATCATAGATGTAATATTTGGTTAAAATATATACTAATATAAAAAAATCTAATAGATTTAATTGGAATATTCCCTATTATCAATTATTAGTATGTTAAGTATGAAAATATCAAATAATACATTTATTCCCTCAAAATGTAATGCAATGATTCCAAAATCATCTAGTTTATTACATAATAATAAATAGAATAAAAAATAGTATTTAGTATAAACATATAATTTGAGTAAGAACTATATCTAAACTACCAGTTACCTAAAATCACAAAATAGCTTATAATTTTATTTCATCCATGGAATAAACATTAAACACAACTTATTTACTTGTTTATATTTCACACATAAGAAAATCCAATCATAAAATAACTCAATAAGATCTGAATTTAAACAATTAAATACCTTATCTTAATGCTTCAACCAAACATCAAATATATAACAAAGTAACCATAATACCCTACTACATAATAATTATTACCAACATATAATACACACACACACACACACACACACAGTATAACCATATTTAGTTTTTTTTAAACACACACACACACACACACACACACACACACGCACGCACACGCACGCACGCACGTGCACACACACACACACGCACACACGCGCGCGCGCACACACACACACACATGCACACACGCGCGCGCGCGCACACACACACACACACACACACACACACACACACACACACACACACACACACACACACACACACACACACACACACACACACATATAGTCACAATTAGGATAAGGTATACATTATACTCTAACTAGACATCCACTATATATAATCTTAGATTGTCTTATATACTCTGAATATACATCGGGATATAATTAAAGTTATCCCATACTTTAAAGATACTCATTATTTCCCAATTTACTTGTTTGACTAAAAATATAAGGAATTATAGGTGATTTAAAATTCAAACACAAACAAAACATTATACCCAATTATATATATTTTTAAATACATTAACCATTCAATTCATAATACTAATAAATTTACTTGCATATAAAATGATCAAATATATGAGCATGGAGAGCAGACAATATAAGGATGGTGGTGAGCAAGAAAAAATTTAAAATTTGAACTCTAAATAGGAGAAAGGCAATGGTGATGGGGAGAGGCCCTTCACATGGGAGATCAGATTTGATTCCCTTTTAGGGAACTAAGGATAGATAGATGGAATATTTTTAAGGAGGCCCTAATAGATCTGACAAAGAGAGTCCTGAAAAGGCACCGATAAGTTATCTTGGAGTCTAAAATTAGTTGTTTCAATGGATAAGAAGGAAATTTTGCCTATTTAAATTCTCAATACTATAAAATATGGAAGAAACATCCATATTAAAGTCACACCCTCTCTCATACACTAAGCTTCATCCAAAATGGAATAGGCCTTTGTGGTTATTTTATGGGAGCTAGACCTAATAGCAACACTTTTAGAGCGTGGGCTGGAAAAAGATGGAACCCTAAAGGTGATATGGATATTATAGCCATGGTAAATGGTTTTTTCATGATTAATCTCAGCAATACAAAAGATTGTGTCAATATTTTAGTAAGGGGAGCCTAGTTTTTGTGTAAATTATGATTTTTTATAAAATGACACCTGAGGTTTGATCTTGAGATAGAGAATATTAATTTTATGCAAATTTTGGTGTGTCTCCCTAGCCTCCCCATTGAATTATAGAAATAATATCTCTTTATCAGCACTTCTAATATATTTGGATATTTGATAGCTTTTCATTCAGTTACCAAAGCTAGATCTAGACTGGTCTTTGTTAGATTTTGTGTCAACACTTTTGTGAATCAAGATCTTCCTTCAATCTTCCTTCACACCCCATTTGGAATAAAAAATCATAAAATTAAGTTTGAAAATAATTATCCTTTTTATGATAAGTGGCATAAATTAGGGCACTCTTCAAAAGTGTCTAATTTTTCATCAAAATTAATGTAGAATAAACCATCTTGGAAAACGAAAGGGGGTATCATTCAAGGAACTAGATCAACTATAAAAATTAGAGATTTGTAAAAGGAGTTAGTAGTTGTAAATAATATATAATACAACATTCCAATCAAGCCTATATTATAGGACTTTGTCAAAGTAGCACAAGAAAAGGCTTGCCCTTCAAGCAAATCAAAACTGTGCAAATCTAAATCAATGCCCAATCGAGTTACTAATCATCTTTTAGGTAAGGAGGAATATGTTATTATTTCTCAAATTGATAATAAGGATTTATAAGATCAGTATCTTATCATTCCTAAGTATATTATTAGTTTGATGTCTTAGTGAAGATAGAAGATATGCAGCTTTAAGTTAGCAATAAGATCAGTTCAGAAGTTCTAGAAATGACTGATATTCTTAATTTCCCAATTGATTTTTCTTAAAATTTCTCAATAGGAAGTAAAGGACTCTCAACATATTCTAGCTACACCTAAAAATGACACCAAATTAAATATAACTTATTTTATTACTACCAAGAGGGGAATCAAAGGTCTTACATATAACACACCCCCCAAATTTGGAAAATCTACTAAAAATAAATCTTCAAAAAACATAAAGATGTAGATATTGTAAATGAGCTTCAAAAAACCCTTTTATTCAAGGGAGGTAATTCTTCACCATTTAGTTAATTATGTTTATCTATTCATGGAACATGAAAGGAATGCATATTTCCTCCAAAAAAAAAATTTAGATATTTTAGAAGGACTCACAATCCTATTACCTTATATATTCAAGAATCTAAGATAGAGGAAATTATTTTTATAAATCATAAGAATGATTATTGGAATGAAGTTGAAGAAATTTGTTTTAGTTCTTTAGGATCATCTAGAGGTCTCATTACATTTTAGGATACTAAATTCTTACTACGGGAATCTATCCTCAAATCATAACATCATGGGGTAGTACTCTTCATGGATGTGATAGATAATAATAAATGGATCTTTTCTAATATCTATGCACCAAATTCTCCATCTGCTAGTAGAAAACTCTAGGAAGATATTAGAATTTTTATGAATACTTGAAAGGATTTACCTTGGATCATGTCTAGAGATGTCAACTCTCCCTTACATATAAGGGATAAAAAATGAGGGAATCTATAATTTTTAGATAACATTGAGGATTTATCTTCCATCATTTTTGATACAGGGCTGATAGATGTGGATTTAAGAGGTTTTAAATGCACATGGAGTAATAGGAGATTGGGTGATAATCTTATTCAATGTAGGTTAGGTATAATTTTTTTTATATGGATTGGTTAATGATCAAGGATTTGAATTTAAAGGCCCTCCTTTGGGTTGGATCAGATCATAACCTCCTTGAGATGAGTATTTTGGATCATGCTAAAAAGGAAAATAGATATCCATTTAAGATGGAACACATGTGGTTCTCTCACCTAGACATTCATAATCATATTATAAAATGGTGGTTCCCTATTTTTAATGGTTCATCTATGTTAAAATGGGTTGAAAAAATGAAAAATGTGAAAATTAAGATAAAGTAGTGGAATAAACAAGTTTTTGTCAATGTTCTTCTACCAAATAAAGTTTTAAAAACTGAAATCTCAAAGATTAAAGAAGAGATTGAATTTAATGGTTATTATATTGAAAATTATAATAAGGAAAAACAACTCTTATGAAAATATCATACTATTTATATAAGGGAAGGAACCCTTTTGAGATAAAAATCTAGAAATATTTGGCTCAAGGAAGGTGATAGAAATAGTTACTTTTTTATAATGTTAAATTTTAAGCATAGAAAGTATAATACCATCAAGGAAATCATTGATAGTTAAGGACATCGTACATATAATTTATATTTCATTAATTATAAGAGTGTTAATTTAAAAAATAAGTTTCTCAAAAGTGATTTCAAGAAAAATATAAGATTTGAACAAGAATTCCTTCATGTGATCCCCGAATTAGTGAATTAGGAGGACATTGAAACTCTTATAGCTACCACTTATAATGAAGCTCTAAAATTTGTTTTTTTTTAAAATGAATCCAGACAAATCCCCTATTCCAAATGGATTTCCAGTTGTATTTTTCCAAAAAATTTGGGACATCATAGGATATGATGTGGTTGTAGTTGTTAATGAATTCTTTACTTCAACATAATTATTAAAATAATTTAATCATACTTTTATAGTGTTAATCCCTAAGGAGGTAGGGGTGGTGAATTTTATATATTTTCATCCTATTGTATTATGTAACTCCTTTTATAAAATCACCACAAAGTTTATATCTATAAGTTTGCAACCAATCATGAAAATTATTATTTTGTCACAACAAGGTGGTTTTATTCCCAGTAGATAAATTCAAGATGGTGTTATTATTGTTTATGAATCTACCCACTATATGAACAAGAGTAATAACACTAAAATGATTCTAAAGTTGGGCATGGCTAAGGCATATGATATATTATATTGTAGTTTTCTAGATAGAGTTTTGGCTCAATTTGGCTTTCAAGATAAATATTAAAAAATCATCAAATGTTGCATTTCTACTTGTATATTTTTGGTGCTTGTTAATGGCATTACCCAAGATTTTATCAAAAGTGCCAAAGGAGTGAGACAAGGATACCCCCTATCCCTATTTTAATTCATCATCATGGTTGAGTCTCTTAAAATATTCATTTCAAAATCAATAGATTCAATAGAGTTTAAAGATTTTATACCAACACACTTCATTGATCTGAGTCTCCCATCAACAATTTATGAATGACACCATTCTTTTGGCCAAGTATTTTATTCAAGAAGCTAGAGTGTTAATTTTTTTGGTTATGTGTGGATTGGCTTCAAATTAAAAAAATAACTTTGATAAAAGTTTTGTTTATATTTTTAGTACTCTTGTTTCTAGACAAGTTAATATTGCACATTTTTTAGGCAACTATTAGCAACCCAAGTTGTACCCTATTGAAGGAGAGTATGTAATTCTAATTCAAGCCTAAACTAACATGGGAATGGCCAAAAGGCTATGGGTGAACTTATAACTAGACCAAACCTCTAGATTATGCAGTTATCTCCCCTAGTATATCACTTGTTGCTTAGTTTTCTATAACCTACTACTGTTGGGGTGAAAAGGGATATGAAGTGAAAAAAATAAACCTACTCTAAGGGATGGTGATGGACCAATGTAAACATTCATTGACTCAATTTGTAATTCAAAAAACACTATTACATAATGCAAATGATTGAATCTTACAACTCTAAGGACTCATATGCAAAAGTGTTTCACATAAAGCTTTCATTAAGTTATTAAAAAATGATAGTGATTAAGGAAGTCCTGATTCAATGAACTAACCAATTAGTATCTCAACTCCAATCTTAGCCACAAAATGTTCAAACATTATATGTGACTTATAGAAGATCATATATTAGTAACCAGGTGAGATTAGGACCTACCAAGGGAAAAATAATACCACATGTGAAAATCAAACTAATAAAACACGCTAAACCTATATCAATGAGTCTAAAAATAGTCATTTTTATTAACTTAAGAGGTTACAAACTACCAATATTATCAGAGTTTCCTCATGCCTAAGAGATGGATTTAAATTAAGGCCTTTTAGCCTTAATATATAACAAAATAAGGAGATAAATGGAAGGAGAGTGTCATGGAGGAGAGAGTAAAAGGTCTTACATCATCATAGTGCATTCATTACTATAGTTACAATTAGTTATACATTCTAAAAGACTTTCCATGTTTGGTGCACACTTTGACTCCTTAAGAATTGAGGTAGGGTAGTAGAGGTTATGGTTGACTTGTTCAATATCATTCAATGCATATCTACACTATTTTTTGGTTATAAACCATCTATTTTTGGTAGTTATAACATCAATGATATGTTATTAGGCCATCATCAAGTGTACAATAGCCTCTCCTATTTTTGAGCATATGACCAAGTCAAGAAATTAACTTATTCCTTTATAATGGCTATTTAATATGCATTTATTACCACTTAAGAATTATATACATGGATTAAATACTATAAATAAACTCCCTAAATAGTCTCCCTATGACATTCTTCAACTTTACTTGTTGACCAAGTAGACCTAGTAGGCCACTGGGCCTAGTTACATGGTGTTTGTGATTTAATATCCATAAAAAACCTATAATATAACTTATTAAAATATAAATAGGTGATATTTAGGTCTAAAATAAAGTATCATATCATAACATATGTCTCTTTGAGTAGTTCATACTTGTAAACTTCTCAAACTAGGTGACTAGGTCACCTTGTCCTCCACATTTATAGATTAGCTGATTAAAAGAGACTCATAAAGGCATTTCCAGGAAGATTATTAGACATATAATTTCTTGAAAAGGTGAAAAAAGTTTCAAAATTCCTCCTCCAATGATTGACATCTTTTAAAGCTACCTTGTACCTCTCTTTTTGCTCTTTTTCCTAAAAACACTATTTTTTTATAGGTCTATATAGATTTATACAATATAGTTCCATGGTTAGGATCCTTTCTAAGTGTAATTTATGGTTTAGGTATTTTTAGGGTGGTTTATTAGTTTTAGGTCTCAAAAATATTAACTTTTCACAAGTCTAGTATGTAATAGGGTTTAAGGAGAGATTTAGAGGCCCACCATCTTAGCGATGGTTCATAAAGTACGGACCTCAAAACCAAAACTTATTGTTACGGATCTTTATTACATATACCCATTCAAATTTATTGATAATATTTAGTTTTTATGTAATATGTGTGTCAAGATATGAACATAGGGAAGTGTACTTATAGTCTTCTACAAGCAGTCTATGTAGGCCAATTTCTTGACATTTATTCATAAACTTGAGCTCCTAAAATAAAATATTTCTATCATATAATTAAATTACATAGGAATTCTAAATTATCACTAAAATAATTTTCCTTGATTCCTCTAATAATGAAATATCTAAGCATCGAAACAGGTAGTTTGAGGTGACTATGGAGACTATGTAGTTCTAGATCATTCTGAGACCCAAATTGACCTTATTATTGATTTTATATACTTAAAACATCTCATTAATACCTGAATCATCCAATTATACCTTATCATGATATCAAAATTTATTATGAGAGTCCAAAGATGTCTCAAGTGTGGTGTGGGCCTTCTAATCCTAAAATAAGATTTTAGGCCTAGTTGGCCTAATCTAAGTGTTAGAGGTTTGAGTGACCTGTAGGATACATGGGGGTTAAAAATTATTATATCATATTATTAAACTATATCTCATTCATATATATCTATCTATAGATTTTCAAACTCCAATTTTTCTTGAACTCTATTCTATCACATGACCATCTATAAATAATAGTTCATGTTAACCTATGTGCTTCAGGGTTTTGGGGTATAAGTAGGCTTCCTTCCCATTAAAATATGGATTTAATGGATTAATAAAATACCATTCAACCTGATTTAAAAATATAATAACATAACTATGGTCAAAACCTTCCCAATTCAGTTCCTCTTGTTTTATACAGTCAAGCTTAGGGTTTGTGTTCCACTAGGCTTGAGTATCCCTAAGATTAGGTTTGGTTATTTTAAGCCTCAAAATAATTTTATAATAATTTTAAACCATAAATTAATACCTCTCACTAACCTATAAACTATTCTCAACCTTTTAAAAACTATCGAGTATATATAAAACCCACAATTTGTATGCACATGTTAGTTTTACGTTTATCTTCTTAGCTAGCCCTTAAGGGAATTTTATCTTGAAATATAAGTGATACATAATAAAATAGTATATGAGGACACTAATATCATAATTTATTGTCTCAAAACCCTCTCATGAATTATGATCTCCCTATCTTATTTTCAAATCTTAAATTTGTTCACCTAGTCTCATCATAGATTACCAACAAACTACAGTAGCTCTAAGATAGATTAATGAATGTCTCCACTAGTAATATGATCTTAAGGATAACATTAGTATATTAATCTATTCAACATTAATAATTATACAAAATTTAAGTCATAAATACACTTATAGATTCCTCAAAACCACAAACTCCCCCAAGGCTAGTATTTAGGCATTAAATGTGTATTGATGACTGGTTGTAGATGCATGTTGGATGTATCCTTTAGGTCAGTTGGGATTATCACCAATATTATGACCTTTATTAATCCTTAAAATATTTTTTACTCTTTAATTAATCTTAAAACCTTTCTCACTCATATTTTTTCATTTACTTAGGTCTTAGAATGATTAACACTCTAAATAGGATTGTAGGCTACCTATTAGGGTCATTTAAGTGTGTTTTAGCATTTAGATCTTACCTTCTTTCCAATAGACTTAAATATTGATTGTATATCCAAATATAATATTATTATTTCCCAACATATTTACCTCTTCATTATGGTTAGACTCCCATTCTCTTTCAAGTGGGCCACCTATAGATGACCCTTACGAGTTATTGATTTAGCCTATGATTCCTTTAACTATCAATAACTTAATAAGAGACCTAGATGTTCTTCATCTTGTTTATATCATATATATTTTAAATGAGAGATAATTTTATAAAGGTTACTTCCTTATGTTTTTTTGTATGCTAATTTGATGTTGGTTTGATAAAATAAGGACCTATAGGCTGGGGCCTATAGGTCACTTTTGACTATGTAGGCTAAAAGCCACTTCATCAAGCCCTTAACTCTATTGACACTATCAACCAATAGGTTTTTTCATTATAATTGTTTAAATGATCCATATAACATGTATCAATAAAAATGTCACCTTAAAATAACCTATCTCACTAAAAATTATGTAATCATATGACTTTAAGTGAAGGTTTATGTAGTTTGTATGGGTAGAGGTGAAATTTGGATGTTAAAATACCTTGAGAAGATAATTAACATGAATATTATGTATTTTTTAATGATTTCACGATGAAAATGACCCTTATTTTTCATGTATTATATATCTTCTTCATAGGTTCATGACCTCATGAAGTATCTCAACCATCTACACTCCATGTCAATAATGAACACCCTGTCTATATAGTCTGCTTGAAGGATTATAATGACTACGTGATTCTTATATTTGCATAGTGGATTGATGGTGGATATGGCTATTATTTAATTTATATAATGAGTATAGGGAAAATGGTATATATAATTAATCAAGGATGGCTTATTTATATGCCTCTTAGTCAACCTAAAGACTCCCTATAAATATTTTGTTTTCATTCTACTAAAGAGACCATATTGCCTAGATGGCAATCACTATTAGAGGCAAGGAATAAAGATGTCCTTTGATATAAATTACTTGAGTATGGAATGTAGAGGAAGATTAAATTATCTCAATTCTATTACCATAGGATCAAAACATCATAAAACACATTTGATATATACTAAAGATATTATAATATGAGAAAACTATCTACAATCTACAAGATGAAGAAAATATGAAGAATTTATTGATATTACACCCCCCACACATGTGAAATGAGTTGTGAGACTATTTTAAAAATGTGATACATAATCATGACAAGATCTCATATCTTCCATTTATCTATCACCATGATTAAGAGAGGAAAAAGCTAGAAAGCCAATTCCCTAGGTGAATGATGAATGCATTGTGAGTACCTTACCTTGTTAAGTTTTTTTCATAAATGAGAGAGGGTAAAACTAAGAAAAGATGCCTAGATATTTGATTCATTATAGATACTCTCTTTTTCCAAAAATTTCATATCTTGATGTTTTTTCTCATGGTCATACCATCTAAAAATTTGAAGGGCTCTACCAAGATGTAAAGGAGATTGATAGAGTAAGTGGAATAGTTTTGAGCTTGTCTGATATCCTTTTCCATGAAAATTCATTAAAATAATTGCCATGAATCCACATTCAAATTCTTGACATCCCCTATATGAAATAATCTGTTCAATTTCATACATCTATAGAAAATGGTTTAAAACAATCTCTTTCGTACCTTTTCTCCATAATTTAAGATTTGAACCACCATTTTAGGGAACCAAGAGGGATAATGTGAATCAATAGGCATATTCAAATAATTAATAAGTTTTTTAAGATTAAAATGGGGAATATTTCACATGTGTGATCTCTTTTAAAGAAAAAACCATCTTCTACACTCGTAGAAGGGATAATTTCAAAGCATGAACCATTTGACTAAAGCAATATAAGGACCATGGGGTGATTTAAATATGTTATTGATTCTTGAGTGGCCTTTTAAATTATTTTTTTTTCATTTGAGACCAATACCTTCCTTTTAGATGATATACACATAGACTCACAAAGAGATTTTCTAATCAATATCATAAAGAGTATGTTATAACCTTTAAAAGATTTCAAATTGGCTTCTATGTATCTTGATTAAACTTAAAAGCTTATATTCAGGCACATAATTTATATTGATTCATTAATTACCACCTCCCACCATCCCCATCAAGGCATTTTAGATCATAAGGCCACTTCAAACTATCATCAAGACATCCAAACATACTAAAAAACCATGAAGATACTTATCACAAGTTGAATTAGAGACATGAAAATGATAATACATTTGGACAAACTCCCTTCATATGACATTTAATGACATCATGATGATCAATCACATCACCAAAGGACCCAAAAATTTTAGTACATATGATGATCACAATAAGACTCTATGACACCTTAACAATTTTGAATGACCTCAAGAAGAAATTAGAAAACATCATGACTTAGGAGATCACCATTTAGAGGCTTATGTGGTTTATAATAAATATTTTTAGTTATAGGGGTTGGCATTTGGAATTTGGAGGCCAAATTTACAACATTTCTAGAGAGTCACAGGGTTTGACCACATTTCTAGTCAAGATAATCCACTAAATTTTCTTCATGATAATAATATTGTGTAAACATGACAATAATTTTTGATGACTTTGCCAAATAATTACCACTTGTGACACTTTAAGATTGAAAAGAGCTAAAAATACTCAATATAAACAACAAAATAAAAACACCTATAACTAAAAAACACACACACCTAACCTACGTAAAATAACATGACAATACAACAAAATAAAAAGGCAACATATTACTTGTGATGACCACTTATTGAAGCAAGACAAAAGAAACTAAAATAACTAACTAATATCAAATTCTTTCCTCTAAGATCAAATGGAAAACTTGATTGACCACTTTGACACCATGAGGTCTAATTTCCACATCTTTATTTGAGTCCAACTAAACATTGGCCACTATATGAAATCTCCCACTTGCAAATGAAGGTATTGGCATACTCATGGCCTCTTAAGAAAGTAGATGGATCTTATTGTTCCATCTCTATATGCATGGGTTGCATATATGAGTCCAACACCAAATCATACTCATTCCAAATTTTCCTTCCTTCCATAAACAATCTAATTTATTCCTTAGTCATAAGATATTCTTGATCATGTTAGATAGTTTTAGGTTGCCCTTGTGTTATGGTGAAAAGGATAGATTCTAAGAGAGGTGCATCTAGTTTCATGACTTATTGAGGCCATTTGAGTTTATTTATACCTTCCAAGAGTGAAAATACATTTGCATATGGGGTGAAGAGTTGATAACCTTTCTTGAAAATCTTAAACAGGTCATCTTATATAAATATAGCTTCTTGGAATGGTGTTCTTGGAGGGTTGACACCTTACTTGATAGAACTACTTCGCTCAATCTGAATTGAATCACCTTCAAGTAAAGAGTATCCTAAGTTGATGATTTCAAATATGTTCATTAATTGGTTCTCATCTAGCTCAAGTTTGATTAGATTCTCTTCAATTTGAAAAGTAGAAGGTCTAAGAGCAGCCACATCATAGTTTAAAATGTCACCTTCTTGAACATGTTCATGGGGATGTAAGTCATTCTCTAATATCTTTGATTGGTCATTTGAATTTCCTTCACCCTTAAAAACTTGATGATTTTACACACTCTCAAATTTACCTTGTCCTTCATCTTCATTAAGTGGTTTACACTTATCTTCTACCACTATTGCAAGTTATTGAGGACTATCATAAATAACTACCATATGAAAAATGAGGTCTTGAGAGTCATCTTCTTTTACTTTGTGAAATATTTATTTACACCTATCCTTGGCAAGGTGTGTCCCAATAATTATTTTCTCTTCTTTCTCACTCAAATCACTATCATCTTCTATCACTATAGTTTTTTATTATTTATTTATCTCACCAAAAAGAGGCTCCTTTTCAAGGGATGACATAGTGGATCCTTGAAAGAGCTCATGAAGTTGAGTCTAATTGAATGATGTTGCAGACACTTTATCATATTCATTAAGTTTCTCACCTTTAAAAACCTTTACTTCCTCTTTTTACTACATTTTATCTTAAATAGACTTCCATAAGGGGAAGACCTTAGGCTAGTTAGGAGGGAGAGGTGGGGTGATGTTTTTGACTGGTCTCTTGCTTCCCTTGATTACTTAATTTGTTTCCAGGTTATAAACTTAGATGTAGGAACTTATTATTTTACACTTGTTACAGCCTTAGACATGATTGGAG
>JARHVA010004434.1:1120000-1207500 GCA_037957365.1 Torreya grandis
GCCATTCAACTTTTCCCTAGTCGTCAACCCCACACACAATAAAAAACCAACAATTATTTTTTTTTCTCTAAAAAAAACTAGTGGTAATTCCCTATTATTTTTCAAGCCCAAAATATTTCATTATTTCTAGTTCTATGCCAAAATTCTGATTGCCATTTGCTAGTTCTACAAATCTAGGTTGTGTTTGATCACCTAAAACATTAAAAAATCCACAAATTATATGGTTTTCTATCAATTTTGGGATTGTTGGTTCTTCAAATTGCCAGGTGCTTGTAAATTGGGTTTTTTAATCAATCCAAGTGTGCTAGTTTTTTATTTCCACATTTTTCATGCTAAAATACCTATTCAAATTCCATTGGTGGATAAATCTAATTGAAATTCTAGTGTTTCCCATATGTGAAAAATGCATGGTTTGTTTTTTAAAAAAATAGATCAAATTTGGTAGCTTCCTCTAACGTTAGGAAACTTCTAAATCTAGAAAATCATAAATTCTAGTGGTAGTTCTACTAAACTTGGTGGCTTTCTAACTTTAGCAGTAGTTTCTCTAAATTTGGATACATTGTGGATGGACCCCCTCTCCATTGGAATTCTTAAATTTGCAATTCAACTTCAAATGACCATATCTTGATCACAAGACCTCCATTTTACATGAAATATTTTTTTGATTTGGGAAATTTTTTTGTGCTCTCCACACCAGTGTAGATGGTTTTCAATTTTACTGTCTACATTTTCAAGCAAATTTAGATTCTCAAAGGTGTCCCTGATCAGTCCTAGTTTTTGGATCTTGAAAGTTACATAAATTTTGCATATGACTTTGGATCAATGCACTTCTTTTTTTGAAAGTGCATAATTTTTTGTATAATTGACAGTGGTGCTAATAATTGTACTTGGTTTTATTCCAAAATTGTAATTTAATTTATGCTCATTACATGAGAATTTGTAAAACATTAAAAAAATGTTCACTTTGTAGTTCTTGATAGTGTAAATAGTAATCACACTAAATATAAAGTGCCAAATCATTTTTTTCTTGGGGGGATTCTTCATTTAGTGGATTTTTGGGGGGTTGTGTTAGTGTCTTGGTCTTCACATTGAGTGTGTGTTTGCATTTATTTTACAATGGGTAATCCCATTTTTCCTTTGATAACTCTATATAATTAAAATACATGGAAATAACATGCATGGAGTGATCTAATGGGGAAAGGATACACTCACTACATTGAGGGTACATTTTTAGAACCCAGTGATCCTAAGGAAAATACTGCATGGTTAATTAAACACACTAAAACTCTTGGATGTCTATACACATTCATTTCCTTATATATATTGTTTCACATTGATAAGTGTAAAAAACCTAAAGATTCATTAGACATATTTAATAAATTATATGGTAAAATGGATGAGGTTTGAGGGTATTAAATTGATAATGAACTCTCCAATCTTGATCCATCTTATTTTGATAACATTCAGGACTATGTCACTAAGGTAAATGACCTCCGTGTACAACTCAAGGAATGTGGAGTTGATAAAAAAGATGTTCAAGTAATTTTCAATGTGCTTGGCAAGCTTCCTAATGAATATAATGCATTTGTATCTATATTTCATACTCATCGAATGATAATTGGCTAGGTCTATGTTATGCCCACATTTGAGTCATTTAATGAAATGATAATGTTTGATCAAACCAATTTTCTCACTATGGGTCTTATAAATCCCTTTAAGTTAGATGCATTAATGGTAGGACCTCCTAAACATTCAAAAGGTCCTAAGAAGTAGAAACAACAAATGTTAATGCCATGAAAAAAAATCCATAGTCCTAACATCCAACACCAACAACATCAACGTCCTACAAGAAGCAAAAGGATTTTCAGAAGAAGGGATGACCAACTTGCTCATACTATAATAAAAATGGACATGATGAGCATCATTGTCATGTTAAACAAGTTAATGAATTGAATAATTTACTAAAAATAATAACATCAATTTTCCATCATCTTATACAAAGGAGTCCTCTCCTACTTCTTCACAATCTAAGAAAGGGAAAGGTCAAGAACTTGTCATAGCTAGAAAATATTCTCAACAATGGATACTTGACTCTAGGACCACACATTATATGGGTTATAATTGAGAACAATTTTCTTCATTGGAACCTTTTTCTTTGCCTCACATTCTCATAAGAGATGATACACCAGTGGAAGTTACTAGAAAAGGATCAATTACAATTCAAGAAGGCACCTTTTTAGATGTAATTTGTGTTCTAGATTTATGTGCTAACCTTCTCTTAGCCTACTAGATCACACATTTTAGGAATGGAAAGAAAGTTGAGTTCTTCCCTAATTTATTAGAAATTCAAGATCTTGAGGATAATGCCTCAGTTGCAATGGGAAAAGTTGATCATGGGTCTTGACTATATGCATTCTCTTATTTTGTGCCTCATTCCCCTTATACTACTTTGATCACTCATACATATTCAGTGAGTAAACTCTAGCATGAGTGGTTTGGCCATCTCAACTACCACTATCTTCAACATCTATGCTCAAAGGATATGGTACAAGGACTCCCTCCCATTCATTTTTCTAATGGCATATTTTTAGGCTGTACAATCAATAAGCATCTAGAGGAGAAGTTTGATAAAGGGTCATCTTGAAGGGCATCACAAGTCCTTCAATTAGTTCACAGTAATCTTATGGGTCCATTTCCCATATTGTATTTTAGTAAAACCCATTATTTTCTCACCTTAATTAATGATTATTCATAGTTTACTTGGGTCTACTTCCTTTGTAAAAAGAGTGAAGTCTTCAATTGGTTTCTAGAATTCAAGGCTCACTCTAAAAAAAATCTTAAAAATCTCTCAAAATTCTTCACATAGATAATGGGTTAAAATATGTGAATCATCATCTTAAGCAATCTATACACTTGAAGGGATCAACCTTCAACATTTCATTATCTACACACCCTATCAAAATAGTGTTGTTAAATGGAAGAATTTTACCTTGAAGGAAATGACAACTTGCATGATACAATCTCATTCTCTTGGTATATAATTTTTGGGCTAAAGCTATTAATTGTGCCACTCACATTCAAAATTGCATTCCTCATAAAGCCTTGAAAGGTGTGACTCTTTTTTAAGCTTGGTATGGTCAAAAACCTATTTTAGGACATTTTCAAGACTTTGGCTCCCCTGTATTGGCACATATTCCTTTAGATAAATGTAATGATATTCAAATTAGAGTTAACATTACCTTTTTGTTGGCTATTTTGATGGTTTCAAGGGATAACAACACTTGGATCCAAAGACAAAAGAGATTTTCATTGCTAGGAGTGTTAATTTTGAGGATATAGTTTATCCCTTGACCTCTAATCCTCCTCCTCCATCCATAATGGAATTAGATTATAGTGATTTAGATGAAGCATCTTCACCTCCATCAGGTCCATCTTCAGTAACTATTGCAACCCCATATTCATTATCACCTTGATGGGTTTGACAGAATCTTCAGTTAGTAGGCATATTTATTAGGGATATTTTAGACACTTATAGGACTCAATCACAACATCATCATCTTCCACATGTATATATTTCCCTTGCTTATGATACATAATATTTTTTTGAAGCATCTAGTCATGCCTAGTGGGGCTTAGCAATGGAGGAATAATACATTTCATTGATGAGAAACAACACTTAGGATTTAGTCCCCCTTCCAAAGGGAAGAAAGATGGTTCATTGTAAGTGGATATACTAAACTAAATATGCAAAAAATGGAATAGTTGATAAGTTCAAAACATACCTTATTGCCAAAGTTTTCTCAAAAGTTATTTATGTTGACTAAATTGAGACCTTTTCACCTATTGCTAAGATGAACTCCATTCATTTGAATATTGATATTGTTATAGCTCATGATTGGGTTGTACATTAGATGGATGTGAAAAGTGAATTTCTTCATTGGGATCTTCAAAAATAAATTTACATAAAGTAGCCACCATATTTCATTGAGGACTCTTCTTTGGTTTTTCACTTATGAAAGTATCTCTATGGCCTCAAATAGGCCCCTAAAGCTTGGTATGCTAAGATGGAATAATTTCTTCTATCCACTAGCTTCTCAAATTATCACTTGGATCCTATTGTCTACATTATAAGACAAAATGACTCTCATTTACTATTGGTCCTCTACATTGATGAATTAATTATTGATGGGAGTTCTTCATCCATCATTGACATAGTCAAATCTACTTTGCATGAGTGCTTTGCTATGACTAACTTGGGCCTTTTTCATTACTTTCTTAGGATTGAGATCACTCAATATTATTCTAGGATCACACTTACATAGCCTAAGTATGATCTTGATTTAATATGGTATATTATAAGCCAAAATGGTTCCCTTCCTATTTAGAGTTAAGCTTCAGGTGAAGTGTTCCACTTCACTAGTTGATACCACTTTGTATCATTAACTTAGTGGAAGTATCATCTATTTAATGCACACTCACCCTAACATTTACTTTATAGTTGGCATGGTCTCTTGATTTATGCAAGAGCCATATGAACTTCATTGGAAAGTAGCCAAACACATCCTACATTATATCCAACATATTCCTCCAAAAGAGATACACTATGCAGTAAGGATTAGTCTTGACTTGGTTAGATATACAAATTTTAATTGGGTTGGCAATTCTGTAGATCATAAGTCTACATCTAGTTACAAATTTCACTTTGGGTTTGGCCCTATTAGCTAGTAGAGTAAGAATAAACATGTTATTTCTCTATCTTTGACTAAAGCTAAGTATCAGGGGGTTTTTATTGCCACTACTGAGGCTATTTAGCTTTAAAATATTTTGACTAAGTTTGGAATCACTATTCCATAGTCATCTATCATTATTTGTGATAATCAGAGTACCATTTAGATGTTTAAGAACATAGTTCCTCATCAAAGGGCCAAACACATCAAAATCAATATTCACTACATTAGGAAGTGATTCAAGAATAAGTCATTGATCTACACTATTGTCCTATGATAGAGCAAGTTATAGATATCTTCCCGAAACCTTTCACTAAGAGTAATTTCCATCATTTTTAAATTCCCTCATGAGTGTGAGACACTAATTTTAGGGGGCTCACTTGAACTTCTTTCATCATCCTCTCATGGGGGGGAGTTATTTCCTATAGGTTTCCAACTTCTCTTATCTTTTGAGGGGATTATTGTGTACATGGGTATCTCATCAGGCCTTGTTATTCAAACCCATTTATTATTTTTTACATGATTTAATAAACCCCTAAGTTGAACTTAAGGGTGGTATTGGTGTGAACAGGCTTATTTCCTATCGATTTCCGCCATCAAGTGTGAATAGGGTTATCTCCCTAACTATCTCCACTAGTTGATTGCATTAACACCTTATTTAGTTAAGTTTACTTAGGTGTTTTATATATTTTTCTCACCTCATAGGATCATGACACTTATGACAATCTTGTGCAGGGTTGGTGAGAGGTTTGTCACACCTCATAGGATCATGACATTTGTCACAATCCTATGTAGGGTTAGTGAGAGGTATTTAGAATAAATACCCCTTATGTAATCTTTTTTTGCTACACCAATTGAATGAATGATTCATGAATTACCTTGAGTTTATTATTCATTCTCATTCCCTAGTCTAAGTGCTTCTTTAGGAATATTAGATTCTTTCCCAATCTTACAGGAAGTGAATGATTAAATCTACCCCATATACAAACATTGATCATCATAATGTAAATGAAAATAAATGAACTCTAAACAAGACCTTCCTTACCTCAAATATGATGACCATATGAGTGTTGGCTTCCATTATAAAATCTGACTGCAAATCTTTTCCCAAGTGTTTAAAGTTACTCAATATGACTACAAGGTGATGATGTAAATGATCTAATACTTGAATTAGTCTTATTGGGCACGCTATAACTATTATCAACCCAAGTTTGACCTTGTTAAAGTAGAGTGTTCAATTCTAATTCAAACATTGACTAAGATGGGAATGACCTAAAAGCTATGGGTGACCTTATAGCTAGACCACACCTCTATATTATGGGGTTATCTCCACTGGTACATCAATTATTGATTAGTTTACTAAAACATACTATTGTTGGGGTGAAAATGGATAAAAAGTGTAGAAAATAAACCTACTCTAATGCATGGTGATGAAATAATGTAAACATTCATCCACTCAATTTGGATTTCAACAAACACTAGTAAAAAATGTAAATGACTAAATCTTACAACTCCAAGGACTCCTATGCAAAAGTGTTTCACATAAAGGTTTCCATAAGTGATCAAAACATTAGGGTAATTATGGAGGGTCTAATTCAAAGAAATAACCAATTAATATCTCCACTCCAAAATCATCCACTCAATATTAAAACACTATATGTGACCTACATAAGATCATCTACTAATAACTGAGATTAGGACTTGCCAAGGGAGAAAGACTACCACATGTGAAAATAAAACTAATAAAACATATTAAACATGTATCAAATAATCTAAAAATAGTCTTTTACATTAATCTAAGAGGTTATAAAGTGTGAATATTAGCAGAGTTTCCTCATGCCTAAGAGAGGGATTTAAATTAAGGCCTTTTAGCCTCAATATATAGTAGAATAAGGAGAGAAGGGGAAAGAGACTGTTATGGAGGAGAAGAAAATGTCTTCCATCATCATAATACATTCTTTACTATATTTATAACTAGTTATACAGTCCTCTAACAGACTCTCCATGTTTGATGCTCTCTTTGACTCCTTAAATGTTGATGTGGGGTAGTAGAGGATATGGTTGAGTTGTTCAATCCCTTTCAAGGTATAGCTATGACCTTATTTGGTCAAACACCTTCTCCTTTTAGTATTTACAATATCATTAAGATGTTATTGGGCCATTATCAAGTGTATAATATCCTCTCCTTTTGAGCATATGACCATGTCAAGAAACTGACTTATTGCTCTATAATGACTATTAAATGTGCATTTATTGCCACTTAATTATTAGTTACATGGATTAATTACTCTACATTAATCAATCAATGTCCTCACTATGCCATTTGTCAACTTTACTTGTTGACCAAGTAGGCGTAATAAGGCACTTGACCTAGTTACATGGTGTTTGTACTTGAGTAACCATTAAAAACCTTTAAGAGACCTTAACAACATGTAAATACGTGAGATTCAGGTCTAAAACAAAGTTTAATATCATAACATGGGACTCCTTGAGTATTTCATATTTGTAAAATTATCAAACTAGGTGACTATGTTACCTTATCCTCCACATCTATAGATTAGATGATTAGAAGAGACTCGTAGAGTAATTTTGACGTAGATTCTTGGACATATAATGTCTTGAGAAGGTGAAACATGTGTAAAAATTCCTCTTCCATTGATTTTAATATTTTTAAACTAACTTATACCTATCTTTCTTCTCTTTTTCTTGAAAACACTATTTTTTATAGCTTAATAAATTTTCATATAACATAGTACCATGGTCAGGAGCCTCTCTAGGTGTACTTTATGGTTCAAGTGTTATTATGGCTATTCATGAGTGTTAGATTTCTAAAATATTTAGTTTTCACAAGATTAGTCTATAGTAGGGTTTAGGGAGGGTTTTGGAGGTCCACCATATTAACAATGGTTTATAATGTGATATGTACCTAGGGATATGATATATTAATGTATATGGGTTGATGGAGATGTTAACATGTGGCACACATCCCCTTAGTTAGTTATATGGGTACAATATATCAGGGTAATGGAGTAACTTGTGGAATTAGTACATTGGCTAATGGTCAGCCTACATTGGGATTAGGAGGTTACCCATCCATTGGTTAGATATATGTTTATATAAAGGCGATGATTATCATGGTAAAGATATGAAGTAAGCATTGAGTCTTCTATTATAAGAGGATATTAGAGGTTGTCCCCTCGAAGAGACATTGTGGAGTTATTCCTTCCTAAAGGCGTATTATATGGTGTTTCCCTACCTTAAGGGTATTTATGCATATATTTAATATTTGAATCAAATCAAGATCATATCAAGTGGTATCATAGCTTTGATTTGGGAAATTTGTGTGGAATGAAACCCTAGTTTTTGTGAATTATCAATATATTTTTATTGGTTGTGAATTTTTCCATAATTTTTTTACTGGATATGGATAATATTTTAAATAAGTCACAATAAAAAAATTGATATTTTTTTATTAGTTTTGGGGGAGTTATTGCTATTTTAGTGTTTATACTAATTTAGCTATATATTCCTAAATATAGGGAAATTTTATTATTAATTTTTAATGGAGATGTAAGAAGATATATTATAAGCCAAAAAAAAAATTCAAAATTTTTGGAGTTGTTTTGAGTGATTTGTTGTGATGTTATATTTTTTTGTATATTCAATGTATAGGTAAAAATTTGTGACATTTTTTCACAGACTTTTGATTGAAGTTCCAATATCATAAGATAAATATACAGCATAAATTTGGGACTTTTTGTATCATTTTTGTATGATTTATTGATATTTTAGGGTTTCATGAACCTTAATTTTTTTTGTGTATCATGAAGTTGCAAAAAAATTTAGGGGAAGATGATGTTGATGCTAGAGAATGGTGACTCATTTTTAAGGAGAATAATACTAAAATAATTTTATGGAAAATAGAATTATCTCTTTCTTTATATGGGCTTGCTCAACATTGGTGGTTTAATCAATTGAGATTTACGTAAAAGTATTCTCCATGGGAAGCAATGGAACAAATCTTCCTAGATCGATGGGATATAAAAGAAAAAGAGGATGTAGAAGAGGAAAAAAATAATGATGATAAAGAAGAAGAAGAAGAAGAAGAAGAAGAAGAAGAAGAAGAAGAAGAAGAAGAAGAAGAAGAAGAAGAAGAAGAGAAGGGTTCAAATAATCTGTCTCCAAATAAATCTGAGTCAATTTTTCAATTTCATGGATGCATTCAAAAGAAGAAGGTAGTTGTGTCTATAAAACCTAGTAGCAAGTATAACTTCATGAACATGAATGTGGCCAAGCATCTACATGTTCAAGCAAATAATATCAAGGAGGTTCAATTAGATTGTAATAATATTTCAATGTTTGAAGATTTGAAGCTTATTATGGAAAAATATGTTTTGCATTCAGATTTTTATGCTTTGGATATGGATGATATGGATATAGTTCTTGGATATCCATGGTTAGAGACTTTGGGAACAATGACTATTAATGTTCAAAAAAAATTCATGAAGTTTTTGTATAGGAAAAATAATATCACTTTACAAGATATCATAGTGAAAAAGGCACCATTAACAATCCAGTTAGATCATGAGGATGAGATTGAAATAGGTGATGAAGAGCATGATGAAGATTTAGAGGATATAGATAAAAACACAGTACAACTAGAAATGAACACTTCATTTACTAAAGATAAAAAGAAGGAAAATGTGGAAGAAATAGAAGAAAAGGTGGATAAGGTCAAAATATTATAAAAAGTTGAGTTATATAGACACCCACATCATCATGAGAGGAAACAATCATGGAACCAGGTGAGGAATTGTCATAACAACAATCATTTTATCTATACAGGAAATAAAATTTCTAATCATTATGGATATGCATGAAATCCAAAGAAAAAATACTATGGCATATGGAATGAATGAGGAAATCACTATGATTATGCATGGAATAATACCTACTATGGTCATGGTTGGAATCAAAGTAGCGCAGTGGAATATGGTACATGGAATAAAAAGAGGAATAATTATGCTTGGACAACAAAGTAGTATAATTATGATCATGAACAAAATCATAGGATCACAATGGAATTTGGAAACAATCTTAGAGAGTTGTCACCTACCAATATCACATATTTATTTCTAGATGATTGAGATTGGAGACAAGTGTGCAATGATTTGAAGCATACTCATTATTTAGTTTCTTCCTATGTTTTAGGGATGAAACATGTCAAGGAGGGAAGTAATGTTATGTACCTAGGGATATGATATATTAATGTATATTGGTTGATGGAGATGCTAACATGTGGCACACATCCCCTTAGTTAGTTATATGGGTACAATATAATAGGATAATGGAGTAACTTGTGGAATTAGTACATTCGGTAATGATCGGCCTACATTGGGATTAGGAGGTTACCCATCCATTGGTTAGATAGATGTCTATATAAATGAGATGATTATCATGGTAAAGATATGAACTAAGAATTTAATCTTATATTTTAAGAGGATACTGGAGGTTATCCCCTCAAAGAGACATTATGGAGTTATTCCTTCCTCAAGGAGTATTATATGGTGTTGCCCTACCTTAAGGGTATTTATGCATATATTGTATGTTTGAATCATATCAAGATCATATCATAATGTCTGGTCATCCAAACCAATACTTATTGAAATGGATCTTAGTCCATAGACCCATTCAAAATTCCTGAGAAGTTTGAGTTCTCATATAAAAGGTTTGTTAAGATATGAATGTAGGGATGTTTACTTGTAGTCTTCTACATGCATTTTGTGCAGGCTAATTTCTTAGAATTTGTTCATAACCATAATATCATGATACAAAATCTTTATATCATGTATTTAAATTACATAGGGGTCCTTAATTCCCACTAAGATAATTTTCCTTGATTCTTCTTATGATGAAAGATTTGAGCATTGAAATAGGTAGCTTGACATGACTATGTAGACTATGTAGTTTGAGATGGTTATTGAAACTCAAATTGACATTCATATTTCTTTTCTTTGATTAAAACATCTCATTTATATGTGAATAATACATTTATACCTTTTCATGGTGTCAAAATTGCTTAGGAGAGTTTGAAGGTGTCTCAAGTGTGGTGTGGGCCTTCTAGGCCTAAAACAAGCTTTTAGGCCTAATTGGCCTAATCTAAGTGTTGGAGGTCTGATTGACCTATAGGATACATGGGGGTTCAAACTTATTATATAATCTTCTTCACTTATCTCTCATTCTTATATATCTATATCCATATTTCAAACTCAAATTCTACTTGAACTTCATTCTATCACATGACTATTTATAAATAATAGTTCACATTAACTTGTGTCCTTTGAGGTTTTGTGGTTTGAGTAGGATTCCTTCCCATTCCATTATGGATTTAATGTATTTATAAAATCTAATTCAACCTGATTTCAAAACCTAGAAACATACCTAAGATCAAAACCTTCCCAATTATGTTCTTTGTGCTAAATATAGTCAAGTTTAGGGTTTGTGTTCCACTAGGCTTGAGTATCCCTAAGTCTAGATTTAGTGATTTTAAGCATCCAACTGAGGTTATCATAATTTAAAACATAAATACATCCATCTCATTGACCTATCAGCTGTTATCAACCTTTTAAAAACTCCCAAGTATATATAAAATGAGATGATCCTCCTGTAATAAATTAATGAAAATGCATAAAATAATAGATTTATATAATTAGTAGAAGCACCAAAAGGATTATATTGATCATAGGCCACTTAAATGAGGAAACATCCTTTGATAGATATCAATACAATAAATTCATGGATGCCTTCATTAGTCTCAACACTTATATACTAAGTATAATCTAAGTAACTACTACTTCCCATGAATGTGGTATAAAACAAAATGCTCATGGGATGAATTACAAAGAATATGCATCCATAGCTACTAATTTATTGAAAAGGTAAAGAGAAAGGGTATAATATGTTCCCAACATCCCCTCACTCTTATAAAAATCTTTGTCCTCAAAGCTTGATATGCGGAAATTGGTGTTAAATCTAAAATAGTGGTTCTTGTGTTGCATCCTCTAGTTGCATTTCATTCCATTGAATTAATACCTCTATGATGGAGTATAAATTAATATTTCAGGTATGCCTATCTAAGATTGATTCTAACTCAAGAAGGATGGATCCTTCATTATTATATTCTATTAAAATAATCTACACTCTTATGGTTGTGTGAAGAACTTTCTTTAGATAAAAAACATGAAGTACTAGGTGAACTCTAGAAGAAGGTGGGAGTTCTAACCTATAAGAAATAAACCCAATTTTATATATAACCTTATATGTCCCATATAACTTGGGAGCTAGCTTATGACACCCTTTGAGTTTTAGGTAGGATTACTTATATGGCTATAGGTGAAGAAAAACCATATCACCTACTTGGAAAATGTGCTCAGAATGGTGTTGATCAGCTTATTATTTAATTATATTTTATTCCACATTAAAATTATCCCATGGGGTGCTAAGGATAAAATCTTATTTTCAAATAAATGTGTCAACCACTTGAATTGGTGAACTAATAGGGGTGTATAAAAGGAACACTAGTGGTTCTTGACCATATAGTGCCTCATAGGGAGTCATTTTAGTTGAAGTGTGGTAGGAGGTATTGTACCACCATTCGATGAGAGGGAGCCACTTTTCCCATTGATGCTTTTATTCTAAGGTGAAGCAATGAAGGAAAGGTTCCAAGCATTTGTTGATAATTTTAGTCTATCCATCCATTCATGGATGATACCCTTAACTCATCTTTAGTTGGGTTCCTATGCATCAAAATAAATCTATCCAAAAATGGCTAGTGAATTTTCCATCATGATCTAAGACAATGGAAGAATAAATTCCATGAAGATGGAAAATCTAGTCCAAGAAATTTTGTGTGACTATGGAGGCAATATAGGGATAGCTGAGGGCACAAAAATTATTATATTTGGAGAGGTTATCAACCAAAACCAAGATCACTATTTTCCCCTATATTTATTGATACCCTAAATTAAATCCATATAAATGTCTATCCAAATCCTAATAGGGATGGGCAAGGGTTTGAGCAACCCAAAAATGAGTGTTGTTTCACCCTTGTTACATTGGCAGGTATCACATTCATCCACCATATATTGAATTTCATTTTTCATGCCCTTAAAAAATAAGTTACATCATGCACATTCATAAGTTTTTAGAAACCCTAAGTTCCTTATGGATGGATAAGTATGGATTTCATAAAATATATCCTGCTAAAGATCTATGCTCTAGGGAAGCACCAAACAACCCTTATATCACATAAAAGAATAATCCAAATAATAATGTGGTACAATATATGGGTTAGTGGCCAAATTCTAAATTATTTGAGATAATTAGGAGTCATTGACATAACCATACTGTATAACATCCAACCAATTCATAATAGGCATGGAAATAGTTGAAAGTGAAGCTTGGTCTATAAATATGCAAGATAGAGCGTCAGCCATACTATTGTCCTTACCCTTATTTTAAGTGATCTCATAGTCATAACCCATGAGTATGATGACTAATTTATATTGTGATGGGGTGGAGACCCATTGTTCCAAGAAATATTTTAGACTCTAGTGATAAGTTTTGATGCAAAAATGAAAAACCTAATAGCTATGGCCACCATTTTTGTACTACATGCAAGATGGACATCATTTCCTTCTCATAAGTAGAGAGTAATAAATTATTTAAATAAAGGGATTTTTTAGTGAACACAATGGGGAATCCTTTTTGGAGGATAAAAATACCAAGTCCATTGCCATAAACATCACTCTTGATAGTGAAGGTCTTGGCAAAATTTAACATATCAATAAAAGGTGTATTACACATAGCTTTTTTCAATTCTTCAAATGCAAACTCAAAAATTTATGTCCATGTAAAAACATCATTTTTCAACATAGATATCATTGGAGCTTCAATATTCCCATAGTCCTTGACAAACTTGTGATAGTATTCAGTCAGCCCCAAAAACCCATAGAGGCTTTTAAGTGTTTGAAGATGAGGCCAATCTATCATGGTAGCTATGTTTTTAGGATCCAATCAAACCCATTGGAATAAAATAATATTCCCAAGATACTCCACTTCATCCTAGTTTAAAGCACATTTGGACTATTTTTCATAGATATGATGATCAGAGAGAAGTTGTAGTGTGATCTCTAGATGTTGGAGATACTCAGACAATGTTTTACTATAGATGAGGATATCATCAAAGCAGATTAATTTTTTTTCCATAGGTAAGGATAGAATATTTTATTCATCAATGCCTAGAATTTTAAAGGATAATTATTGAGGCCAAATGGCATGACCAAAAACTCATAGTGGCCGTCATGCGTGTGAAAAGCTATCTTAGGGATATCATCCTCATGAAGTTGGATCTGGTGATATCCAGAGTAGAGATCTAACTTGGATTAAAAAATGACCACCATGAAGCTCATCAATAACAAGGATTGGTAACTTATCCTTGATTATGATGTGATTAAGTACATGGAAGTCAATGCAAAAGTTCCATGACCCATATTTTTTATAGATAAGGAGAATTGGAGAAGAATATGGGATGATACTAGGGCAAATAATGCCTTATTTTTGTAAGTCTCAAATGAGCATTTTAATCTTGGCCTTTTATTAAAATGGGTAGTAATAGGGCTTAATGTTGGGAGGAATACTTTCAAGAAGGAGATGAATATGGTGGTACTTTATCCATGATGGTGGTAATCCTACTAGTTTGGTAGACACATGTATACCTATGTAGAATAGTTTGTAGATCAAAAAAAGTAGTGCAAATCCTTGATGGTTGCATTTGAATGGAATGGATCTAGGCAACGATGTTGTGTGAATTATTTTTAAGAATATTCTCCATAAGATGTGAAATTATTATGTTGAGATACCTCAATTTTAAGCCTTTCAATGTGTGTTTTTTCCCATTATCTAAAAATTGCATCTAAAGTTCAGCAAAATCCCATAAGATGGGTCTAAGTGTGCATAACCATTAGGCTCCCCAAACAACATCACATTCACCTAAGGGTAAGGAAAAAATTTCAATGTATAATTTATAATGTCTCATAAAGATACTCATATTATAACACCTTCCTTTTTAAGGTAATGTGACCCCATTGGCAATCAATACTTCAAAGTTGGATCAAGGATAGACAAAAAAAATTAGCGTATTTGGCAATATGAGTGTCAGTGAAGTTATGATTACTACCTGAATCAATGAGTATTATGAAATGGATATTATTAAAGTAACCCATAACCCATATGATTTATGGGGTGGTGACTCCTACTAAGGCATGTAGAGATATCTCTAGTTGGTCTTCTTGAGAGGTAGGTTCCATAATCGATAGAGCTTCTTCTAGATCATCTACTGTATCTTGAGTATCTTCCAAAACTTTAGTTTTGAGTGGAGAGTTCACATCCAATAGGTAGATATTTTTCTCAACACATTGATGTCTATGAGTTAATTTTTCATCACAATTATAATATAGTCCTTTTTCTCTATGTGTTCACATCTCTGCATTAGTCAAATTCTTGATAGGAGTGGTCTTAACACTTAGCGTTATTTGAGATAATTATGGAGTAGTATTTCTGGATGGAGAAAATTTTGATTTAAATCACTACTGAGTTGTGATCTTGTCCTCTACCAACTTAGATAACCCTAGGGCTCCCATCATCATGTTGGAATGGAACATTTTGACCTCAAATCAAATTGTATCCTTCAATCCACTAATAAAAAAATATTGAATAATTCATTAGATAAATCCTCTATGTGATTGGATATTTTTTCAAATTCTATTTGATATTTTCTCATGGTTCTTATTTGGTGAAGTTTAGTAAGTGCTCTAGTCAAGTCATCAAAAATACTAGGGCCAAATCATTACAAAATAAGGGTACAAAATTTAGTCCATATGGGCTCATTATGAGCCTTGATATACCAATGATATCATTAAAAGGCTTCATGTTCTAAGTGAAATGATGAAAATGGGACCTTCTTGCCATCAAAAGTATTATGTAGAATAAAATATTATTCTACCTGATAGATCCATGTAATTAGATTTGCATCATTGAGTCGAGGAAAATCAAGCTTCGACCCATGAAAATTGCTAGAAGAAGAAAACCCAGTGTTTGAATAGGACTCTAAATGTCATGTATTGTTCAAGGTGGTATGTTGAAGATGGAGACCATGAATTTTTTCATCAAGATATTTGATTTGGGACTTAAGGGTTATAATTTCATCCTCCATTATTTTTACTTCTGTGTGGGTTATTACCATGACCAAAATAAGATATTTTTTTGTAGTGGGTAGGAAACCTAGAGTTAAGGCATGTTTCGTCAGGAATTATTTTAATTTGGGAAAAATTAGAAGGGGTAAAGGTACTTTTAATTTTTTTTTCTGATACTAAAAGTATGATTGATGAATGTGAGGGAAATTTTAGAAGGGAAAATGAAAAAACTAGAAAATTTATCAAAGAGGTATATAGGAGAATAAAAGGGAGATGAACATTATGGAAATTTTTTGAGGGAAATGGATAAAAATAGAAGTTATGGAAAAACCCAAAAAAATAGAAAATTGAGATTTATAAGAATTAAGAGTGGAATCAAGATAGGGACCTCAAGGAAGAAAACATAGAGAATGAAATTTTAGGTTTTAGATAAAGTTTGAGGATCAACGGGGTGATAGATGGAGAGATATTGAAAAAAAATGAAAAAAAATCACTCTCCATTTCTATTTTCTCTCAAATGTCTATCTATAAGTCCTCTGAGAGTCTTCTAATACTCTATTGATAGTTTTCTAAAACTGATGGGATGAATATTTTTTAGTTTCTATCAACTATCTAAATGTAAGTCCTCTGAGAGTCTTTTGATATTCTACTGATTGATTTTTTAATAGTCCATTGCCAGTAGTCTAAAATTGATAGAATGGGCCCCACGTTTCAATGGCTACTTAAGGTTTTAAAGATATCTCTCTAGCCACCAATGTCATATGAGTGAGTACTACTCTCCATAGAAATTTGGGCCATGAATTTATCCCTAAGCGATAGATCTTGGTTTTCCTCATGGGTGGGAACTACTCAATTGGGAATGGGCTATTACATATTTTGCTAGTAGGTCCTCTCAAAGGGCCATCTACTTTGGGGTTCCTATGGTACTCCTCAAAATGAGATTGAGGGATTTCACCCAAGCACTTATCATAATTTTATGGATAGGTTTTTACCCTGATCCAAAATATATTATTATGATACAAAAAATACTTAAATGAATTATGTAGTAGAAAAAAGTTAAGAATTTTTGAGAAAAATACTAAAATAAATTATGCAGTATAACAAAGTTTAGACTTTTAAGAAAAAAATTGGCCTTAAAAAGTGCTCTAATACTAGATGAGATGATCCTCCTACAATGAATCAATGAAAATGCATGAAATGACATATCTATATATTTAGTAGAATCACCTAAAGGATTATATTGATCACATGCCACTTCAAGGGGGAAACCTCTTTTAAGAAATCTCAATACAATAAATGCATGGATGCCTTCATTGGCCTCAACACTTATATACTATGTATAATATAAGCAATTATTACTTCCCATGAATGTGGGATAAAAAAATTTGTCACGGGATGAATTACAAATCATATGCATTCATAGTAACTAATATACTAACAAAGTAAAGATAAGGGGTAGCACAGGTTCCTAACATAAAACCCTCAATTGGTATGCACAGGCTAGTTTTAGGTGTATCTTCTTAGCTATCTCTTAATGTCATTTTATCTTGAAATATTAGTGTTATCTATAAAATGAGTATATGAGGACACTAATATCACACTTTATAGTCTCAAAAACCATGCATGAAGTATGATATCCATATCTTATTTTCAAACCTTCAATTTATTCACCTAGTCTCATCATAGACTACCAACAAACTATAATAGCTCTGAGATAGAGTAGTGAATGTCTCCACTAGTAATATGACCTTAAGGATAGAATAAATATCTTACTCTAGTTACAATTACTACTTGTACCAAAATTGAAGGTGTAAATACACTTGTAGATTCCTCAAAATCATAAACTCCCACAAGATTGGCTTTTAAGCATTGATTATGTGCTCATGAATGTTTTTAGATGCATGTTGGTTACATATTTTAGGTTAGTTGGGATTATCACCAATATTCTAACCTCTTTTAATCTTTGAATCAGTTTCTACTCTTTAATTATGCTTCAAACCTCTCTCATTCATCTTTTATTCTTTACTTAGGTCTAAGAATGAATGACCCTCTAAGTAGGATTATAGGATACCTATTAGGGTCATTTGACTATGTTTTAGCTTATAGATCTTACCCTCCTTCCAATATCCTTGAATATTGACTAGAGATCCAACTAGACTCTCAAAATTTCCAAACATATTTTCCTCTTAATTAGGCTTAAAATCCCATTCTATTTAAAGTTGGTGACCTATAGATGACCATTAAGAGTTATTGGTTTAGCCTATGATTCCTTTAACTATCAATAACATAATAAGATACCTAGATGCTTTTCATCTTGTTTATATACTATCTATCTTCAATGAAAAATAATTGGATAAAGGTTACTTCCTTAGCTTAGTTTGTTTGCTAATTTGATGTTGGTTTGATCAAAATAATGACCTACAAGCTCAGGCCTATAGGTCACTTTTGACTATGTAGGATATAATCCACTTCATCAAACCCTTGACTCTATCGACACTATTAACAAACATTTTGTTTTCATTATCATTGTTTCGATCCATAGATCATGTATCAAGAACAAGGTCACATTGAAATCACCTATCTCACTAAACATTATGTCAATCATATGACTATAGGTGAAGTTTTATGTCATTTTTATGGATAAAGGTGAAATTTTGATGTTAAAAGACCTTGAAAAGGTCATTAACATGACTATGATGACTTTTTTAATGATGTCACTATGATAATGACCCTTATTGTTCCTATATTATATATATTATTCATATATTCATGACTTCATGAGGTCTCTCAACCATTTACACTCCATATCAATAGTGAACACCCTATTTATATAATATACTTAAAGGCTTATGATGACTAAGTGATTTCTAGCTTTACACAGTAGACTGAGTGTGTATATGGCTAGTGTGTAAGGTAGATCATCAGTGTAGGGAAAATGATACATATCATGAATCAAGGATGGCTTATTAATATGCATCTCAAGCAACCTAAAGACTCCCTACAAATATATTGTTTTTATTCTACTAAAGATACCATACTTCCTATATAATAATCACCATTAGAGGAAAGGATTAAAGGGGTCCCTTGATCTAGATTATTTGAGTATGGAATGTAGAGAAATTTTAAATTAGTTTAAATATGTTACCATAAGATCTAAACATCATCAAAAACTTTAGATATGTACCAAAGATCTTACAATATGAGAAAATTGTATGTAATTTAGAAGATGAATAAAACATGAAGACTTTATTACTCTTACACCACCCACACATGTGAAATTATTTTTGATAATGTTGTGTAAAGGTTATTTATACTCATGACAATCTCTCATATCTTCCATTTCTCTATCACCATGCTCAAGAGAGGAGAAAACTTGGAAAATTAGTTCCCTACCTAAATTAAGAATGCATTTTGAGTACGTTACCTTGTTAAGGATTGTTCATAAAGGAAATAGAGATAAACTAAGAACAAATTCCTAGAGATGAAAGGTATCTAGGATACCCTCCCTTACCCAAAATTTTAGATCTTGATATTTTCTCTCATGGTCGTATGATCTATAAACTTGAAGGGCTCTACTAAGCTATAAAGGAGATCAATAGAGTAATATGAATGGTTTTGAGCTTGTATAACATCCTTTTGCCATGAAAATTCACATAAATACCTAATATTAATCCACCTTCAAACTCATGACCTCCCCTATATGGACTAGTTCGTACAAGTACATACATCTATAGATAATGGTTAAAAATAGTCTCTTTCCTACATTTTCTCCATGATTTAAGCTTTGAACTACCATTTGAGGAGAAAAAAGAGGGAAAATGAGAGTCAATAGGCATATTAAAACAATTAATAAGTTTTTAGAGAGAAAAAAGGGGCATGTTTCACACGTGTGATCTCTCTTGAAGGCAAAACCATCTTCTAGACTTGTAGAAGGGATAATTTTAAAGCATGAACCATTTGAATAAAGAAATACAAGGGACATGGGGTGGTTTAAATATGTTATTGATGCTTTAATGGAATTTTTAGATTAAAAGTTATCATTGTAAGACCAAAACCTTCCTTTTATACAATATACACATAGTTTCACAAAAGAGATTTGCTAATGAACATCATACAGAGTATGTTATAGCCTTCAAAATATTTAAAATTGGATTCTATGTATCTTGATCACACTTTAAAGCTTATATTCAGCCCCATAATTTATAATGAGTCATCAATTACCACCTCCCACCATCTACATCAAGGCATTTTAGATCATAAGGCCACTTTAAACAATCATTAAGACATGTAAACATACTCAAACACCATAAAGATACTTATCACAAGTTAAAGCAAAAGATATGACAAAGACAAGACATTTAAACCTAATCACTTCATATGATAGTCAATGAAATCATTATTATCAATCACACTACTGAAGGACCAAAGACATCTAGTAAATATGATGATCACAAGTAGACTCTATGTCACTTTAACAGTTTTAAATGACCTCAAGAAGCAATTAAGAAACATCATGACTCATGATATCACCATGTAGAGGCTTAGGTGGTTTCTATGAAAAGAATTAGTTCTAAGGGTTAGAATTTGTCCTTGAGAGGCCAAATTACCAACAACTACCAAATAAAATATTTTGGGATGCCTATTTTTAGTAATCTTCTCTCAATATCTGCATGGAATCCATTAATTGAGATATTCAAAAGGAAGCTAGTAAGCTAAAAAAGGTAAGCTTCTATCATAGGCAGACAAACTTTTGCTAATTAAGAGTGTCTTACAAAGCCTTCCTATGTATCTCCTTCCTCTTTTTAGTCTACCTAAGATCATCTAAGATAAGATGATAAATATTCAATGGAATTCCCTTTGGTTTAGAGTTGAAGAGAGAAATAGATTCCATCTTGTCTCTTGGAACAAGGTTTATGCTCTTAAAAAGTATGCCAATCTTGGTTTAATGAACTTTTAGTTGATGTGCAAAGCTCTTCTTTCCATTTTTTTGGAGTTTTATTAATAAAAATAATAGCTGGGCTAAAATTATATGGTTCAAATAATTATAGGGATGTGATCTAATGTACATTTTTGTATAAGATCAATTTATCAGGGGTTCACTTTTTTACAATTTTTTGATTTTGAATAAAGATACAATTTCCACATGTTCTAAATGGTAGATTGGTAATGGTTCAAAGTCTGATTTTTGAAAATATTCTTGGGTCTTAGATCATCCTCTTAATCAAATTAATAATTGGAAGCACTTGTAAGAGGGTATTCAGAATAAGTATGGATGTAAAGTCCATAAACACTGGTTGTTGGTTGGAGGTGTGAAAATTTGGAAAAATTTGAGTTTAGATAACATTAATCAGGAATATAATTTGATGTTATCTAACTTGAATAATTTAATGAGAAATTTTCATTTTCCCCTCACCAATAGTATGACCAATTTATTTGTAAGGAGTTATTCAATGGTCATTACCAAGTTAAATTAGGTTACTCTCTATTAGAGTAGAATCTTGGATTCATATTCAATTGGGAGATATTATGGGACAAATTTTTTATTCCTAATATCAATTTCTTCCTTTGGTTAGTAGTCCAAAACAAAATTCTAACCATGGATAATTTAAGAAAAAGAGGCTACATTTTTACTAATAGATGCATCCTTTATGAAAATGACAATGAATCTATCTTCCATATGATTATGGATTGCCCTTATTCTCAATAAAATTGGAGTTTTATTATTCTCAAATTCAATGTTATTTGGGTACATGAAATTTTTTTTTTGGGAGTATGGTATTCATGGGAGTGCCCCTTTTAGAATGTTCTTGTCAATAAGATATGGAAGATCTCTTTGCCTCATATCATTTTGGGATTTTAGGGAGAGCATAATAATAGTATTTTTAGAGAAAATAAATGTATCAATAAAGTGATATCCAAAAGGAACTTTGATTCCATCTTAGAGAACTACAATATAGAGCCTAATAATAAAGTTAAAAATATGCTTTAATTTGAACAAATACTAGCCCTTAACTAGAAAATTGATACTTTTGGTCTTGGTAAGATTGATCCTAAAGATGAGATTAGAAAAAAAACTAAATAGAAACCCCCACTTTGGGTTGGTTGAATCTCAACTTTGATGGAGATTTCAAAAGGAACTAAGGCACAACTAGAGGTAGTGGTATTATAAGAGATCACTAAGGAATTTTTATGGAAACCTATGCTATAGATATGGGTGTTAATTCTAATCATTGGGCTGAAACCCTTATTTCTCTATGGGAACTTAAATTGTTACAATAATTGGGAGTGCAATTTCTCATTATAGAGGGAGTTTCTCTAAATATTTTAAAGTGTCTATCTAGGAAAAATGTTATTATCTAGACTATTAAGTAATTGATAGAGGAAACTATCCTCATTGTAAACTCTAGGAAACAAGTTCTAATCTAAAACATTTATCATGAAGGAAACATGATATTGGATTGGTTCACAAATAGGGGCATGGTCTCATTGGGTCAGTCTACTTCGATGGACTTTGAATATCTTATTAGGGACATCATACAAAGGATAAAGGGTGAATATTTGACTAATGATAAAAATAATTGACGAAATGGGAGACTTACCCAAGTCTAGTTAGAGGAGATATTGGGACTCTATACTTGCTTATAATCTTAGTCCTTTATATTTAATTTTCCCCTTTTTTAGTCTATTTGATAAGCTTCTACATTCAATTAATTTCCAATTAATTTTTATCTCTAAAACCAAATATAGCATAAATATATCTCTAGGGTTTGTCATTTATTCAAATTATTGGATTTGGGAAAGAATTATACTTTCTTATTCTAGAGATTCAGTGATCACAATGGGGTTACTGAATAGGAATGAACCTAATTTTTTTAAAGAAGTTCATAAGAATGAATTAATTTGGGAGACCTTATAATTTTGGGGTTTTTTAGGGTTCACAAAAAAAAATTAAGGGCATGATAAAAATATTTAGACTCTCTTTGCTAATTCTTGGGAAGACAAAACCCTTAATATTAATGGGGTCACTCTAGAAATCATGGAGGAGCTAATTTATCACATTATAGGCTTAGAAATTGATGACACCAAAATTTTCAAATCTGGTAGGGATGATAAAAGAGAGAAGGAGATATTTCTATAGGAAGGGGAAACCTTGGAGACTCTACACAATGGATTTGACTATGAATCTCTACCTAAGCCATTTGGAGAATTTGATTTCCATTTGATGTAATAAATCACACTTGAAGGTAGGTATAATGTTGTTAGATGGTCCCTATTCATTTTTATAAATTATTTTATGCATGTTGTCCCTTTGAGATTCCCCTTCTACATTCTTCTCTATTTATAATCGTTCATATTGAAATATAAAAATGGAAATTAACATATTATTAGACATGAATGAGTTATTTTCTTAATTCATAAGTACTTCAAGGACATGACTCAGATCAATCCTAAAATTTCTCAACCTCAAAATAAAATTATTGAGGATAAACATGTGAACATTAGGAACATTAAGAAGGTTTGGATAAAGTAACCTAGTAGTGTTCTCAAGAATATTGAGGTTAAATCTTCCAAGAGCACATATATTAAAGTTACTAAAGGTTCAGAGGTCAAATCCACTAAGTATCAAGATAATATTAAAAATTGTCTAAGGAGTGTGGCTAAGGTTCCCAATGTGCTGATTAATCCACTATACTGTAGTTGACTCTATCTTAGTTGAAGAAGATAGGTCTAGGATATAGGATGTTAATCAACAAGAGGAACTAGATGGAACTCATAAGAATTACCAACCTAAGCTTACTGAATCTTGAAAAATGAAGACTAAAGATGACTCTAAGGATAAAGGTAAAACTTCTTTTGATAAGCAACATCAAGAGTTAAATGAGAATTTTAATAATTTAGTGAGATTGTTGAAAGGTAAGCAAAATTATGATAAGATAGTAGAATAATTGGACCTCCAAAATTCAATCATGCATTAGTTCATGAGGTAGATAACAAAACTTAAATGGAAGGTTAAGTTTTTACAGTAGGAAAATGATAGATTAAAAGAAATTAATGCTACTAAGGAAGATAATGAGTAGATGTAGAGTCTTCAATTTATTGATGACATGTTGGAAAATGATAAGGATAAGCTCAATAATAATATCATCTTCTTGGTGAAAGGCAAAAAGGATGCCATGAATGAGGGGATTTAAAATTTTAATAACCTTAGAGCTCACACGAGAGAGTTATTTTATACAAAGACTTTTGGCAAAGGAAAAGGAAAACAATTTAAATGTCATGGTTACTAGAAAGATGTTGACAAAGAAAATTTGTTGCTAAAAATAAATTTTATTCTCAAAAGGATGGAAATTTATTGGGAGGATATCTCAATAAATCTCGACATGGATTGGGATCATGTTTCTTCTTCTATTGTATTTTTCAAAATTTTAGTTGTTTTTGTGTTGTGTTTTCGCTAATTTCTCTATTTTACTTTTGTATTTTCTATGGTCTTTGGTAGACCTTTGGGGTTTTTTTTTGGTACTTATCCTAGGGTTTTGGGACCCTAGTTCAAAAAAATCCCCCCTTTTAACCTTAATAAAAACTGATCAAAGATATACACTCAACAAAGTATGTCCAAAACTTGATAATTCTATGATAATAAAACTCATACCTTGGCAACTTAATTACACCTCAAACAATTACACTATTTACATATATAGACCTATTATAGCCTACATGAGGATTTCACTCATAAATTAATAGCCAAAGTATATTTATTTAATACACATACATAACCATATGACTCAACCTTAATGTTTATATAGTCCATATATTAAAGGTTCAAATGTTAATCATTTAACTTAGGCATTTATTTACACAACCCATACATAAAAGGTTCAAATGATAATAATTTAACTTAGATTAATTAATTACATAGTCTATTCATAATAGGTTCAAAAGATAAACTTTTAACTCAGCAAAAATTTTATATGATACATGTTTAAAATTTGAGACATGTATACTAAACCAATACACATAAAATCCATTAAAAATCCCCAACTAGTGTATAAAATTGAAACACACATAATTCATTTGATATCCCCAATTGGTGTGTGTGTGTGTGTGTGTGTGTGTGTGTGTGTGTGTGTGTGTGTGTGTGTGTGTGTGTGTGTGTGTGTGTGTGTGTGTGTGTGTGTGTGTGTGTGTGTGTGTGTGTGTGTGTGTGTGTGTGTGTGTGTGTGTGTGTGTGTGTGTGTGTGTGTGTGTGTGTGTGTGTGTGTGTGTGTGTGTGTGTGTGTGTGTGTGTGTGTGTGTGTGTGCGCGTGCGTGCGTGCACATGTGCGTGTGCGTGCGCATGCGCACACACACACACACATGTGTGTGCATGTGCACACACATACATATCTTCACATTTTAATTTTTTTATAAATGAACCCATTACATTTCTAATCAAAATTCCTAGTTTAAATATATACATGGTCAAAAAACTATATACCCACACATAATTTGTATACATTTTAACCATAGTGTATATATATCTTAACTGGTTTGATATTAAAATAGAGTGTAAGACCTTACCCAAAATACCCATACTATATAAACACATGGATTACCAATTTAGAGAAAATAAATATAGAGTTCTATAGAGATAATAATCATGGAAAAAACTTACTTCTCTACCCTTTCCATTAGTGTTATCTCAATTTGATGTAGGGTTTTATGGATGACCAAGTTATCCATAAGGCCCTACATTTAGCCCTTTTTTTATTAAATTTAAAACACTTGAAAGCCCATAATAAAAAATTTTCTTTGTTTTTTGAAAATCCTTCAAAATACATCACACATGAATTTAGAATATAGTACCAACCTATTAAGATGATCACAATTCCAAGGAAGTCAAATTTTTATACCCTCATTAACTCAAATATCTGCAATTCTTCTTCTACCTACTACATCTACACAAGATGTGTCCTCATAGTCCTCCTCCCCCTCTCCTTTATTATTCTCCATGCCTTTATTTCAACCAAATTATCCTCCTCACTTGATAGACAAAATTATTAGACAATGCATGGCAAAAATAACTTAGTATAACTTCCATTAAGCTACAATATGCCACCATTCCTATGCAATCACCTTCAAACTTGCACAATGGTTTTGATATAATGATGGTTAACTCAAATTAAGATATATATTAAAAAACCTAAGCATCTCTAACTTTACCAATAACTAATTAAATAATTATTATATAATCATTAATATTTTGCATACCTTTTGACTTTTTCAAAACTAACATCAGCTTCCCAAAGCCCATTCAAATTGACCAAGTGACAAGTCATTAACATTATAATTTCATGAAATGTTGATAACCAACAAGACTATATTACAAGGTACTATGTCATCTAACTTTAAAATACTATCAACTATGTTACCAAGTCATCCAATGAATTAAACACTATGCTTTCAGCAGCAACTAGTAGTTAACTCTCTAGGTTTAAACAAATGACCATAATCTTTATCAAACATAATCATATCTACATAATCATTAAACAATAATATTATCCAAAACACCTCTGCATAATATTTCACTTATTACCTAATCATTACTCATAAGTTAAAACATTAAATTCATTTTATCATGACAAATTTATTCTTTCATACCTAAAAAAGAACCTATAACTCTTTAATGTATTTTACAGGTTTATATAAATATTAAAATCAATAATGGTAACCTTATAAACATAAATAGTTACTTACAAACTGATTCAACTAAGTAATAGAATACATTTATTACTACACCAATAAATCTAACAAGCACTGTTAAAACAAACATTTACCCATGAAAAATACAACATTCAAACATGATAGGTACAAATTTATCTAATCACTAATCAATAACATGAACAACAACTACATTATTAAAATCATGCAATCACAAAAAATGATTACAAAAAATAGAATATCACAATAGATATTCATTAAAAAAAATAAAGAATACCATAACTATCTAACTCAAAAAAATCATCATAAAATATAATATTATATTGTGGTATGGGCATGGGTTTTTGGGTTTTTACTCTATCATCCCCTAATGCCTCTATCTACACCATCCTCTCTAATAAATCTCTCCCTCCATCATACTCTGATAGATGGATATGTCCTACATCCACCTCACAAAAATGAAAGTAGTTAATCATAAACATAATTATATCCATAAAATATTATTGTATAACTAACAAACATGATCATAATGTACAAAATATAAAATTACAACTATCTCATAACAAATCAATCATGTAAATCAAGTAGCATATATTTGTCCCATAATCAACATATGACATAAAGCTTAATCAAATAGTAGTTAATCAATTAACAACTATAATAATCCATGAGTCAAATAATTAATCATGAGAGAAATTAGGATGTGATAGCATTTCTTCCTAGAGACAAAATTGGTAAGTGGATGGTCCTTCTCATGGAATTTGATCTCTACATCATTACACAAAAAGTTGTTAAAGGATAAATCATTTCTAACCAACTCGTAGTTTCTCCTATACCATCTATTGACCACATTCAATATAGTCTACCAGATGACAATATCCTCTATACTAAAGGTATTAATAAAGACATATCTCTTAAAGATTACTTCCATATTTCACTACTTATCTTTAAGCAAATATCTAGAAGAGTCCTTTATCCTTCCTCATACTACTAAATCTAAAGTAGTAATAAAATAACTTCCTAAAATTAATGTTTATTTACATAAAAATACTTAGAACTTTCAATTTTATGGTGCTAAATACCTTCAATGAGATGGGGCAAGTTGTATCCTGACTAGCCCTCTTGGTAAAATTATCCCTTTGGAATTTTGCCTTACATTTGATGTCACTAACAACATGGTGGAATATGAAGTATTAATCCTAGGCATGAGAACATCAATTTATTTAGACATAAAATATCTACACACTTTGGGTGAATCCCAAATCTTTTTTTGATATTTTAATGGTGATTATCAATGAAAAAGAAAAAATATCATTGCTTATCATCAAATAACCACTACCCTTGCCAAATAATTTTTTTTTACCATCAAGGATCCCTCAAGATCAAAATTATATTGTTGATTCATTTGCTTCTTTAACATTTATTTTTCATTTGTACCAAGTTCTTACTCAATCTACCTTTATTATCAAAATAATAAAGTCCTCATCTTCCATTCAACCACTCAATTCCCTTATTTTCCATATTGAAGTTGACACCATTTGACAAAGCTCATGGTACAAAGACATTATCCAATTTCTTGAGCACCAAACCTGTCCTACACAAATTGATTCTCACAAAAAGACTCACATTCAAAAAAAGCTTTTAAATATTTTTTTTGATATAACATCATTTATTATCATAATGTTGGAGGTACCCTTCTCTGATATGTTATAAAATAAGAGGTTCCTCCTCTTCTTGAACATTAGCATGGAGGGATTTTTAGTGGTCATTATAGCATCCATGCTACAACCAATAAATGCTTATGTATGGGTTACTTTTGGCCTAATATTGAAAAGGATGCCATCGAGTTTGTTAAAAAGTATAGTCTCTACCAACTTCATGATGGTGTAGTCCATTCACCTTCATTTTAACTCTAAATTATGGAGTCTCCCTAGCCATTCTCAATATGGGGATTAGATCTCATAGGCAAACTACTTATATCATAAGATGGGAATGTCTTTATCATAATGGCTACGTTGAATTCATGACCGTCACTAATTCCACTAAAACCACCATTTCTAAATTCATCCTCGATCAAATCATTTTCTACATTGGTGTTATCCATACTCTTATTTTTTATAATGGTGGTAATTTTAAAAATAAAGACGTCAAACAACTCTATGCTGAATTCAAAATCAATCACAAATTTTCCACACCCTACCATCTACATTGTAATGGCAAAAATGAGACCACCAAAAAAATACTTAATAAAATTTTCCAAAAGATAATTGACATCTTCATCTATATCTGGATCTTTGGGCCTATCACACTAGCATGCATATTGCCACTAGAGAAATGCCATTTCTCTAGTCTATGGTTTAGAACCTATCTTCCCATTATATGTTGAGCTTTCATATCTCTATTTATATATTCATGGTACATAATGAATAATTACATTAATCTCAAATTCATGCTCTTGACCTTCTTACCAAGCATTATATTTTTTCTCTATAACATAATCACCAATACAAGGATCACATTGCCAAATAACATTAAAAAAGAGTTAAAGTCTATAATTTTAATGTTGGTGATCTTATCCTTTAATTAGATTATGAACATTAAAAATAAGTTAAATACACCCAAAAATGGTGGGGCCCTTATTTAGTCAAATAAATCCTTGGTCCTATCACATATCATCTTTAAACTAATGAAGGCCATACTTTTAAAGGGCCACCAATGCACAATTATAAAAGAAGTATTTTGCCTAGATCTTTCCCTTTGTATCATGTTTCCTATATTATATCCTTATAATACTTTTTTTAGGATATCTACATAGGTCTCACCCTCTATATTAGTCTCTCTTTCCACAAAATGTAATTCCTTCTCTTTAGTCCTTTGGTTTCTCTTTTCTCATGAGTTGAATTGTAAAATTATCGATAGGACTTGATCTTCCTCATGATTTCCTTTTGTTTTCACTTATTTATTTCCAATGCTTTTAGCACACCTTGTGTTTTTATTTTATGAGTTACATTTTAATACCATGGATATGACCTAGCCTTCCCCATAAATACCATCTCTCTCATTTATTTTTCACATGATTTGTGCACCCTTTTCGTTTTCTCTTTTATGAGTTGCAATGTAAGACCAATATGACTAGGCCTTCCTCATAAAATCACCATCTTTTATTAAGTCAGTGTTCATTCTCTAGAATGTTATTTAATGGTTACAAGTTTATGAGCCTTTGTTATTAGCTTTTGATTTTACTTCTTTTGTAGATAAAATTTTCATAAAAATTATGTGTTTGCATGTTTTCATACACTTCCCTCATTATTATGATAAATAATCACACTTCACTATCATTGTATCCCTTTTTCACCTTTTGTCACATTTTTTGTGATTTGAATTAATTCAAATTGTTTCATGTCTCATTCCTCTTGATTTCCTTTCTTTTCATTCCATATTGGATAAGCCAAGGTCAAATTAAATATAAAACTTTTGTTTCACCTAAATTAAAAAGACTGTTAGACACTGTTCTCTCTAAGTCATTTTTACTAGAAACCAAGTCTAAAGTATTCAAATTATAGTCATCTTTAGCACCCATGTTTGGTTTTTTGAATTCATATGGAGAATGAATATAAAAATCCACCAATAAGGTTGAAAATCCAAATAATTTTAAACAAAATTAAATGATCTAAAATGAAACATACTAATTTAAAATTCAAAATCACACCAAAAGATGTAATTCATATCATATCTCCTATATGTAATCGAAGCTCAAACTCCATAGTTGGCCTCATGATAAAGCTGAGTTCCATTGGGGTGTGGTAGGCTAGTAGATTGGAATATGAGAATTGTGCTACCTACTTTCCCTCAAAATTACCCAATCTTCACAATATATCGATGAATCTATAAGGGATCTTGAGGAATGAGGAACACGTTGTGGGAAGGTAGGTCCATTTTATTTTTCATGCATATAGCCTTCATCAGATGATATTCATACTTGATTTTATGACATAAGATTTGTGGGAATAGGATAATTTCTTTAGAGTCCTTAATGGCAAAAGTCCTCTTCTTTTGACAAACCTAATTTAAGTGTCTTGACTTTGATAAATTGTTTATCTACCTTACTTTTTCTTTCATTTTCCCCTCCACTAATTTCATCTCCCCATTAAAAGTCAATCATGATTATAAATATATTTTTTCACTTTTATATTCTCTCTTCTTCTCATCTCAAAAACATGCTCTCACTACTTTGTTTTAGTTTTATCTATCTTTAGAACAAAACCATATGCTTGAGTGACTAAGGATTACTTTATTTATACCATGGATTTACATTCCTAGACTTGTTTTGGATTCTTTTACTATTTTCCATTATTTTAATACCTTTTTTTGGACACCCAAGTATTTTTCTACTTTCACATTCATTTTTCATTTTTGAGTGAAGTTAGCTTGTTACCTCTCACTCACCAATGTTATTTTTCATTTTATATAGTTTTTTCATTGATGACTAAGGATTATTATTTCTCACTCATTAATGTTGTTTTACCATTTTATTTCCCATATTTTTTTAAGTATTTTTACTTCTTTAAAATTTATGTTTGATTACCATTTTAAACATGTATCCTTGGTATGAATTAGTGAGTTTGTCTTTCTTACTCAAGGTTTACTTGTTTAAGTTTTTCAGCCTTTAATAGCCTTGAATTTCTAGTTACCTAATTTATTCTAAATTTTGACATGGTAATTTGGTCCTAACTTATAATTTTTTACCCCAACATGCCATATTTCTAACTACATCTCATCTACACCACATCAGTTATCTTGGATTTCATGTGTTTTTTTGTTTTTCCTCTTTACTTTTGTATCCTTAGGTTTGTTAAAAGCAGTCTTTATTCCCTCTATGATCAAAACTATAAATACAATAGATAACCATCCAATAATAAAGGTAAGTTAAGGTAAACATACATTTACTTTTTAATTAATTTACTTTCAATTATCTTATGCTTTAAAATACTATAATTTTTTAGCTTCACCGTTGTGTGTTTCTATGTTTTTTTCTCAAAGGACCATCCATTATTGTACCTAACTGACATGTGATGATATTTGAGTGGGGCATATATATACACATAAAATTTTCAAACTTTATCAAATATTTATGCTTTCTCTCTTGTAGGAACCCATCGAGTCTCAATGTCTTTGAGTGTATGACCTAAGAAGTGAACCAAGAAAGGGGCGAGAAGACCATTAGTTCGTCATAGGATTATTATCCATATACTATCACTTATTATCAATTTAAACTTCTCTAAAAACACTCCCCTAATATTTGAATCCTGTTTTTCACCCTCCTCTAGTAATTTTTTACCTTCATTAGCCCTTCCCTAGCCTTAAAACCCTTTCCAATAGTTTATAATACACTATCAACCCCATCAAACATATAATCTAATTGACAAAACTCATTTAGGGTATAGGTTGGCCCCTGGCCAACCTAGACCAAGACCTAATTTATTTTTTTCAATAATGATATAGAGATGATTGGGCCAACTATGCCAAATAAACTTTAAAAAAGATTTAAGGTTATATTCAACTATATAAACACATTCATTTATCCATTATTAGAGAGAAAATAATATTTAATTATTCATTTGTGCTTCTTTCTAATTTTCTCTTCTACCATTCTACTTTAGGAGTTATAGCTTAGGGTTTATACTTCAATAAGAACCTTGTCCTATGGAAAATTATTAGATGCTTTGGAACTCCTTAGTGATCCTTATAAACCAAAACAACCTATTTTTAATCACCTTTGGTCAAGGGAGAGATTTAGTCTCAGTAGGTTCATCTTTAAGGTAAGTGTTAGCAACTGAAATTGTACCCTATTGGAGTAGATTGTTTAGATCTCCTTTAGACTTGTACTAATATTGGATTGGTCTATAGGTTATGGATTACCTATAACTAGACCAAACATTTAGAGTATGAGGATATTTCATCTAATATATGAACTTTGAATCCTTTTTCTAAATCTATTTTTATTTGGGGGTGAAAAGAGTTAGAAAGATAACTGAAATGGAAAACCTATATTAGTAATGGTGATGCACTAATGATTCATCCACTCAATGTTGTGCTCCTAAAAACCTAATGAACCAAAAATTTAATGAAAAATTATATCCAAAGATAATAATAAATAATGTTTCATATGAAGGTCCTAAGGAATGAATATAACTTGTAAGTGAAGGGAGAGATGCATATCTTGAGGCATTTCAACCAAATTACACTCCAAACATGATCACAAAACTTTGGCACTTAACACAAACTATATAATAAAAATAATCATCATAAAGGTGTGAAAATTATATGATAAGGGAATATTCATATGAAATATACATATATAAATAATCATATACACACTTTAAGCCAATAATGCAAAAGTTACAATAGTTTATTCACTAGTTTAAGAGGTGTATCAAGTACAATACCTAGTAGAGTTTCCACATACCCAGGTAAGGGATCCTTTTAAAATAATAAAATGGATTAATATATATATAAAATATTAATATAATAATATATAAAATCTAGTATATGAGATAATAAAAGGTCTTCAATTGATCATCGTTAACTCGTGCATTACTTTAGTCACAACTAGTTACCAATAATCCTCAAGAAATCTCTCCATGTTCGATGCTCTTTCATGACATTATGCATTAATATGAGGTATTTAAAGATTTATTTTAGTGATTAAACCTTATTTTGAATCATGATATGCATTTATTTTGATTTTAACATAATATAAAGTTAAGTGAAAGACCCTTCCTTTATTAAGCCTAGAAACATGCAATGATTGCTACTTTAGGATCCATTAACTCATGATAAGGATAGTTTATGAATGAATTTGGAATTAAGGATTATTTATTAATGTGATTAATATCTCATTAACTCATACATTAGTTTCCCTACACCATTCTTCATCTTCACTTATTTACCAAGTAGGTACACTAGGCCAATTAAGCCTAGTATCCTAACTGCTTCTATTTGATGGATTTGAAATCCTAAATGAAACTTTATAAACCTATGAAATAATTATTTTTATACATTAATAAATTATTAAAATAATAATATAGTCCTCATAAAAAAATAAACACCTACAAACTTGTCAAACTAGGTGACAAGGTCACCTTGTCCTTCACATCTGCAGACTGGCTGATTAGAAGAGGTTTATAGAGGCATTTTTAGGCAGATCCTTGGGTATATAATGGCTTGATAAGGTATAAAAATATCTTTAAAAACATCTAAAATTATTTCCATCATCTTAAACTTCCTTTTACCTCTCTTTTATCCCATGACCTGGTTATAGGTGTGCATATTTAAGCCTTATATGAGATAGTAGGTTGATTGGAACATGAAGTGAGCTTGAAAATTATTCAAATTTGATATTTCACCATTCACCTTGAAAAATTTCCATAATTAATTATCACTAAATATTAAAACCTTTATTTTAAACCTTGAAAACTTAGTCATTAAGGGTTTTTTTAAAAGTTTGTTGTATGGAATAAGTACCATGTCACTATCATCATGTTGTAATATGTGAAGTGGAAACTTGAATGAGTAAGTATCTATAATAATTATTTTGAATTTTTTGTATTCACCTTACATAGACTCATAAACTATCAATTAATTTAAATCCAACCTCTAGTTCATACCACTATCTAAGCCAAGGTGGTATGGCTAGAGGTGGTCATTTCATTGTGTGTATGGATTGATGACAGGTAGGAGGCTGACCTCAAGAGGAAAAAGTTATTCCAAGACTATCATTTACTCTCCATATTAAAAAAAATTCTTAGATAAACCTCAAATGGACATAACATATTTGAATAGAAATGAGAACAAGAAAAGGCCCATTACCTTAAATAATAAAAAAATACATTAATCTTTGCTAATAAGGGAAAATCAATGTTACTTTCTCTCCCACAATCTTATCCATTCATTCTTGAACTCTTCATAGTTTCATTGTTTTATTGAAATGGTAAATTTTATCCAATATAGTATTTTTTAACTCTGAGCTAGACCCCAACTAAGTCATCTACCTTCTCAAGATCTATATTTCATGAGATTGTTATAAGTGGAGATTTCACTTAAGACACTCATCATCATCTCACCTACTAAGAATTATATGAAATTTTTGATTATAATGCTCCATATATTTCTCATTTTGACTCCTTGGATGATATAGGGAGGTTAAATTAAGTTTCCAATTGTTCCTACATGTTCATCACAACTCTTTTCTAATCATGGCATGTACAACCCTGATTAGTGATTTTAATCATATAAAGCTTGATTGGGTATTTTACTCCTGAGAATATCATAATAAATTTCAAGGTTATAAAGGATATGATAGGCTTTTATGAAGTGTGAGAAACATGAAGAATAATAAATGGACATGAATGAGACCTACAAATAATGTCATAATGAGTCTTGATACCCATTGACCAAACACTGAATTGTATAACCTTCTTTAATTTACTTGAAGATTATAAATTAGCAATTTATAGGTTATTGGGATATATATAACATCACACATGTGGAGTGAAGTTGAATTACATTATGTAAATGTGGTTTAGACTCCTAATAATCTCCCTAAACTTCTATTTTTTTATCACCATGCTCAAGAGAGGAGAAAACTTAAAAAATTGGTTGTTTACTTGAATGAAGATACCATTGTGAATGCCTTAAATTGTAAATGATTTTTCATAAAGGAGAGAGATAAAAAATTATAACCAATTAAAAAATATGGATTCTCTCTCATATCCCTTCCTCTACCCAAAATTTTAGATCTTGATATTCTCTCTCATGGTTGTACCATTTGTAAACCTAAAGATCTCTCTTGAGCTGCAAGAAAACTAGGTGGTGTTTGAGGATTGGTTTTTGGATTTTATGAGATCCTTTTAGCATGAATATTTTTTTTAACACCTATAATTACTCCATCTTCAAATCCTTGACCTTATTTGTATGGAAAAGTCTATACAAATATGCACTTCTTGTATGAAACACATGAAAATACTCTTTCTCTTGCATTTCTTCCACACTTTAATATTTAAACCACAAATTTATGTAAACATGATGAATATTACAAGTCAAATTCATATTAAAAAAATTATTATGTCTTTTGAGAGCAAAATGGGGGAAAAATTCACATGTAGGAGCTCTTTGGAGGCCAAACTACACTTTAGGCTTACATGAGGAGATACTTCCAAAGCATAAAACTTTTTTATTAAAGCAATGACATGAATATGAAGGTGTTTAAAGTTATTATGAATGATTTATTGGATTTTTTACTCCAAATTTATCATTTAAAGACTCAAAACCTCTATTTTAGGAAATATACACATATCTTCATAAAGGATATTTGACACTAAATGTCATAGAGTGTATGTTATAGCCTTATAAAAGGTTTAAAATAGACTTATATGTATTTTTATCAAACTTTAAATTTTATATCCAACCCCAAACCTTGAATATACCAAATATACTAGAGAATCTCATGATGATTCATTACTTTCCATCTTCATTAAGGCACTTTTAGACTATAAGACCACTTGAAACCATCATCAAGACATCCAAATATACTCAACATCATGGGGATAATCATCAAAAGTTGAAATGGAAACATGAAAATGATGAGACATTGAGACATACTCTCTTCACTTGATAACTAATGAACATTGTGATGATCAAGCACATTACCTAAGGATCAAGGACATATGGTGATCACAAATAGACTCAATGACACATATAAGAGTGTTTAAATTTCTTAAAGAATAAAATAAGAGACATCATGACTCAAGATAAGACCATGTAGAGGCTTAAGTAGATGCCATGAAAATATTTTAGTTGTAGGGGTTAGAATTTGGCCTTATCAAGCTAAATTACCAATTATTCTGGTGACTCATAAGGCTTGACCAACCTACTGGTCAAGGGAACCCATTGAATTTTCATGACAATGATAGTTTTAAAATATAACAACATGTTTTTGATGACTACCTTGGACTACCAAATAGAATTTTCACTTTGTGACACCTTTGCTGACTACAACAAATAATATGACACAAAAGTAAACAACAAAATGAACACAAATAGACTAATAATAAAACAAACCTAACCTAAGGAAATTAACAAAACAAACAAAATAAAAAGGAAGCATACTACACTAGTGATGACCATTAATTAAAATAAGACACAACAAACTAAAAAAACTAACCTTATAACAAACTCTATCCTCTAAGGTCAAATACAAAACTTGATTTTCCACTATGGCACCATGCAGTATGATTACCAAATCTTGATAGCTCCTTCTTATATCTAGGATCATTATCATGTTGATGGCCTCTTGGGGAATCAACTAGGCCTTCTAGTTCCACTTTCAAGTGCATGGATTGTACATGTGAGTCCAACATTGATTCATACTCCTCCCATATCCATATTTCTTGCATCATTAATACCAATATTTTTTCATTCATGAGCTGTTGATGCTCATGTTGGACAACTTGAAGTGTCTCTTGTGGTATGTTTTCAAGGCTAGCTTCTAAGAGAGATGCATCTAGTTTCATTACTTATTGAGGCCATTTGAGTTCATTTCTACCTTCCAAGAGTAGGGAGACATTAGAATATGGAGTGAGGAGTTAATAACCTTTCTTGAAAGGCTCAAAGAAGTCATCTTCTAATAATACATCTTATTGGATTGGTGTACTTGGAGACTTGACTCCTTATTTGATGGAACTTCTATCAACATGAAATGAATCACCTTCAAGTAATGATTAACCTGAATGTATGATATCAAATAAGTCCAATGATTGGTCCTCACCAAGATCAATTGTGATTGGACTTTCTCTAAGTTGAATATTATAATATGTAGGAGAAAACATATAAGACTTTGAAATATCACTTTCTTGATCATCATCATGAAGCTACAAATAATCCTTTTCTATCTCTGATTGGTCATTTGAACTTGTTTCATATTCAACGTTAGATTGATTATTTATCATGCTCTTAAAGTCAACCTATTCCTCATCCTAATTAGTTGTCTTTCATTTGTCTTATGTCATTATTAAATTTTTTTATGAACTATCGTGATTAAGGGAAGCTACCATGTGACCAAGGATTTCATGGGAATCATCTTCTTCTTTCTTAACTAAAACATATTTCTATTGTGTCTCATCTTACATCCCAACAACATATTTCAAATCATCCTCTTTTGCATTATGAAATATTGAATCATGCCTATCCTTGTCAAGAGGTATCCCAATGGTGATGTCCTCCTCTTGCTCACTCAAGTCACTATCATCTTCTATCACCTCAAGTTAATCTCCTTCACTTACCTCACAAAAGAGAGGCTCCTTCTCAAAGAGTGGCATGGTGGACCCTTGAAAATGATCAAGAAGGTGAGTCAACTCCAATGGTGTTGCCATGTATGCCTCATATTCCTTAGTTATTCATCCTTGAAAATCATCACTTCCTCTCTCTACTAAATTTTTCCTTAAATAGACTTGCATGAAGGGAAGGCCTTAGAATTTTGAGGAGGGAGGGGTGGGGACTAAATGATTTTAGGCTTGTCCTTCACTTCAATACTTGAGATTATGCATGAATGCTTTTATCTCTCTCTAGACTACTAAATTTATTTCCAAGTCATAAACTTGGGTTTAGGGACTTATTCTTTTGCACTTATTGTAGCCTTGGGCATGATTAGATGAACCTCTTGCTAGAATTGAGTTGTTTTTATATTTTCTATTAAATGATGTAGATTTTGGTTTTTAAGATCAACTTGTTTATCAAGGTGGACCTCAAATTCAAGCTCCATCTCACTAGATATTTCTCCCTACTTATCATAATATGAAGGCCCTTGAATTGCCTACTTTGAAACATGTAACTCAAGCTTCTCAAGACACACTTCTTACACCTTTTGAGGTCATTCTTTGATATAATTCTAATTAGGAAAATTTCACAAGGTTTGAGAGGAATTTTCAAGGCTATGACACACATTTTTTTAAAACTATTAAGGGGGAAAAGTGCAATTCAATTAAGAACTGATGTGTAATGAAGGAGGGAACATGCTACTAGTTATGGTGAACCTGATGTCTCTCATGGACTATCAACTTTTCTTCAATGCCTTCAACTAAACCAATTATTTCAAGGATATCAAAACTAAATTTTTAATGGCCTTGGCTTATAAAATATTTTAGAACTTATTTATCTTAATACAGTGAAGCTCTCATGATCTCAATCTCATGCCTAGGGATATCCTATCCATATCTATTTTGTGTGTCAATGCTCACCATGTGTTTTTAATTTCCAAACAAGGGTTGTTTAAATATTTATATGGATTGTATTGGAACTTGGTTGAACTAATCAGGAATGTCATGAGATTTCCATGACTGATTAGATTGATAATCTAGCTACCAAGGAGGTCAATGAAGTTCATAAGGAGGGATAGTCTAGTGTCCTTGGTATTTAAAAGGATCATATTCCTAATAATGTCTCTCATATTATTTATCAAGGTGAATATATGGCTGATATGGGTAATAATGAGATGGATATATATTATAATGGAATGGGGATAGATCACAGGGACGTTGATAAGGAGATGAATGACAAAAATATGCTACATAGGCGACCATAGCTCATCACAATTCAAATTAAAAGAAATGAATTATGAACAATAATCCTCTTTACCTCAGAGATGATGACATATGAATGATTGAAACTACTTTTGAATATCAAGATGATGCAAATGATTACTCTTATGGCTGAATTTAGTCCCACCAGGCATGCTAGAACTATTAGCAACCCAAGTTTCAACTTGTTGGAGTATATTTTTTATATCTGGAAACATGGACTAACATTAGATTGGTCTACATATGGTGGGTTACCTATAACTACACCAAACCTATATATTATGAGGATATCTCCTCTAATATATCAATTTTGAATCCTTTTCAAAAATTTATTTTACTTTTGGGGTGAAAATATTTAGAAATATAAATGAAATGGAAAACCTATACTATTGATGTGATGCACCAATTATTCATCCACTCAATCTTGTACTCCTACAACACTAATGAACCAGAAATGGATTGAATGATTATATCCAAAGATCCTAAGAAATAATGTTTCATATGAAGGCCCTAATGAATGACTATAACTTGAAGGTGAATAGAGAGAGGCCTATCTTGAGGTACTTTCAACTAGATTACACTCCAAACATGATCACCAAACTTTGACACTTCACACAACCTACATAAGATAACTAATCAACAAAAAATATATATTTGTGATAAATACATGATAAAGGAAGATTAATACCACTTTTACACATATAAATAAGAATATACACACTATAATCCAATAATGGATAATCTAAAATAATTTATTCATTAGTTCAAGAGGTCTAACAAGTACAAAAATTGATAAAGTTTACTCATACCTAGGTGAGAGACCCATTTACAAAGACTAAAGGCCTGAATATATAGAAAATGAGATTATAAGAAGTTGTAAAATGGTCTATATGAGAGAATAAAATTTATTCAACTGATCATCCTTAACTCATACATTACTTCACTCACAACTAGTTACCAACATTCCTCAAGAAATCTCTCCATGTTTGATGATCTTACATGACCTTATTTATTGATATGAGGTAGTTGAAGATGTATTTGAATAATTAAACCTTATTTTAAAACATTCCATGCCTTTATTTTTATTTTAACATAATATAAATTGAATTGAATGAACCTTCCTCCATTAAGGCCATGAAACATGCAACGATTGCTACTTTAGGATCAATTAACTCATGATAAGGATTAGTTATGCATAAATTGGAACTCAAAGATCAGTTATGCATATAATTATTATCCTAAGGATTAGTTATTCATGTGATTAATATCTCATTTCTTCATCCATCAATTTACCTATTCCATTCTTCATCTTCACTTGTTGACCAAGCAGGTCTACTAGGCCAATTAGGCCTAGTATCCTAACTTCTTGTATTTGATGGATTTTAAAGCCTACATGAAACTTTAAAAACATATTAAATAGTGATTTTTATATAATAATAAATTACTCAAAGCATAACACAAGCCTCTTTAAACAAGAAACACCTACAAACTTGTCAAAATAGGTGACTAGGTCACCTTGTCCTTCACATTTATAGACACTCATCAACATCTAACCTACCAAGGCTTGTATGAAGTTGTTGACTATATTGATACATATAGTTCGAATTTTTAATCCTTATATGATGTATGGAGGTCAAATTAAGTATCCCATTTTTCCTACATGTTCATCACAACTCTTTTTTGATCATGTCATACACAAGCCTGATTAGAGCTTCTAAGCATATAGGGCTTGATTGGGTCTTTTTCTCCTAAGAGTATCATAAGCCATTTAAAGGGTCTAAAGGTTGTGATAGGATTTGATGAAGTGTGAGAAAAATTAATAATAATAAATGGACATGAATGATACCTATAAAAAATGTCGTAATGAGTCTTGATTCCCATGGATCAAACACTAAATTATACAACCTTCCTTAACTTGCTTAAAGACTATAAATTATCATTTTATAAGTTATTTAGATATATATAACCTGACATGTATGGAATTAAGTTTAATAATTTCATGGAAATGTGGTTCATACTCCTAATAAGCTCCATAAACTTCCATTTTTTATCACCATGCTTAAAAGAGGAGAAAACTCAAAAAATTGATTACTTTCCTAAATGAAGATGCCATTGTGAGTGCCTTAAATTGTAAAGTATTGTTAATAAAGGAGATAATAATTTTATAACTAATTAACAAACATGGAATATCTCTTATATGCCTTCCTCTAACCAAAATTATAGATCCTTATATTCTATCACATGGTCATTTCATTTATAAACCTGAAGATCTCTCTTGAGCTACAAAGAAACTAGGTGGTGTTTAAGGAATGGTTTTGAGCCTATATGAAATATTTTTATCATGAATATTATATATAACACCTATAATGACTCCATATTCAAACTCTTTACCTCTATTATATGGAAAACTCTATACAAATCCATACTTGCCACATGAAACACATGACAATACTCTTTTTCTTGTATTTATTTGACATTTTATGCTTTGAACCACTAATTTAGGGAAACATGATGAAGAGTGTGATTCAAAGGCATATTAAAAAAAATATTAAGTCTTCTTATATCAAAATGGAGATAAAATTCACATGTGGGAACTCTTTAGAGGCCAAACTATGCTTTAGGCTTACATGAGGATATTTTTCCAAAGCATAAAACCATTTGATTAAAGCAATGAAATGAATATAAAGGTGGTTAAAGTTATTATGAAGGATTTATTGGATTTTTGACTTGAAATTTATCATTTAAAGACTCAAAAACTCTCTTTTAGTCAATTTACACATCTTCACAAAGGAGATTTGGCACTGGACATCATAGATATTATATTATAGCCTTATAAAAGGTTTTAAATAAACTTTTATGTATTTTGAGCACACTTAAAATATTATATCCATCCTTATACCTTTCATATAGTGAATATAATAGATAATATAATGATGATTCATCAGCTACCATCTTCACCTTATTGATTAAGGCACTTTTAGATTATAAGACCACTTGAAACCATCATTAAGACATTCAAACATACTCAACATCATGGGGACAATCATCAAAAGTTAAAATATAGAACATATGGTGATCACAAATAGACTCAATGACACCTCTAAGAGTGTTTGAATGACTTCAAGAATAAAATAGGAGACATCATGACTTAGGATAGAACCATGTAAAGGATTAAGTGGATTCCATGAAAAGTTTTCAATTATAGAGGTTGGCATTTAGCCTTGGTAGGCCATATTACCAATATTAAGTATCTCTAAATTTACTCCTCTCTTTTAGTAGATAGAAGTATCATAACTAATGGATTTTGAATATATTTCTCTCTACATGAATTAGGTGTTTACCTATTTATAGCTTAATTAGGATTCTCTTATGCATGTTTGATTTTATTTTTACTATCCCCTCATTTGTGACATAAGATTTAGTATTCACTAGATTAAAATCTATTTCAATTTAATCATTTATACTTTTTGAATATGAAAACATATGACCTAGTTAGGGTTATTGCATAGTTTTGCTTGACTAGAAGATTTATAACCCTCCCTAGTGATATTATTATGGTAAGATATCCCTTGGTTTTATCTATCAAATACATCTTGGTCATGACCCTGAATATACAATGTATGAATAATTATAAGTGTAAGTAATATTTATCTTCTCTGAGATAAGATTGGTTTATATATCAGTTGCATTTCCCTTTACATAAAATTTCTACTAGGGTGGAACTTCAGTGAACTGAGGTCTATTTTGACTATGTAGGCAGTGCTTAGTTCCTAAGGTAAGCTCAGTCGCCCTCTTCACCATGATCTCATTATTTTATGAGAATAATTATCCATGCTCTTGTAATTTTTTTAGAAACCTAAGACATGCTCTTGCCATTTTTATAGAAACCTTATCCACACTCTCACCATTTTATAAAGAACCAAAGCCACGCTCTCACCATTTTGAAATGAATTTAAGGCACACTCACCATTTTATGATTTAACCCATTATATATTTCATAATCCTCCATTTAGTTGAGATGTCAAAAACACTAAACATTTGAAAATTTCAAAAACGTCCTAAAGATAAAAAAATTCCAAAAAGGGTTTAAAATATCTGTAAGAGATATTAAGCTAGAAAAAATTTGAGTTCTTTATCATCCTATTTTCTAGTGGATTTATCTCTATTCTAGATGTCATAATTTACCACATTTATTGGGTGGGAAGCTCTTATCCAACCATGACCATTTACATTTGTCCTTACCATTTCTTTTTAAGTCCATCCCATTTTTGGGAGAACTACATTGGCCTAAGGTCCACACAAACTCTTTAGGCAATGCTTGGATGCATAGGGCATCCTAGGTCAGTTTGGCTAATCTAATTGACCATTCCTTATTACCAATTTTCCTCAAATCATTCTCATTATTTTATGAGTATTCCCTTATTATTTAATCTTTAATCAAATATCTTACTTATTGTCACTTTTCTTCTATTTCAAATCCCTAGGAGAACTAAATTTGTCCTAAAGTCCTTATGATTATGTAGGTAACATCCACTTGGGACATTTGGAGTTAGCTCAGCCTCCCCTTCCTTTTTCTTCTATTCCCTTCTCTATCTAGGTTAAAAAAATTTCCAATCAATTGACCAAGTACCTAAGAGTAATGCCTTTCATTCTCACATGCACAAACTATTCATTAGATGCTTATCTTCTCACATGTTTGTGTGTTTGGTCTATATTGATTATACTTGATTATTCTTGGTGAATTTATTTGAGTAACCAGATACTTCATATTTATTTTATTTTAGTTTGTGATTTCTTTTTTCTTTTCATTATTTATTTTTTTCCATTTTTTATTATCACCTCAACTCAGTCCATTGTATTGGTGGGGTCATCATCATGGTTCTTACTATCATGTAGTTGTACTTTATTCCATATAGTGGCATATGATAGCATTATCATCATGGTTTTTATCATTATTGTCATTTTTCTATTATAATCAATGGTCAATCTATATGCACATTAAAAAATGGTTGTCATGGTGTTTTATATCATGGTGCATACCTTTTGGTATTATAGTAAAAAATAAAGATGTTATAAGTCTAATCAGCAATGGTGAATCATGAGATATCCTTGTATACTATCCCCAAAACAATTCATTAAGTACCTAATCATCATTTCTCAAAATGAAAATATACCTTACTAGGGCAAGCCATTGAGATTAATCAACAACCAAATTTTCCCTACTAGGGTGTCTTCTTGTATCCATGATCAAATCCACCCTACTATGGTAAATTATTGTGATAAAATATTATTTATTTCTCTTTTTTAGGGTAAGTCTATTTAAACTTCATCCCCAATTATTCCCTCGAGGGGGTACCCAAGGTTAATCAAACACCCTTTGGGGCATTAATATGAGTTTATTCAATCATAAATTTAAAAAAATAGAAGAGTGAAAGAAATCATTATTCAAGTGTTATCAAATTTATTCTTGATGACTTTTTTAATATTTGAAATATATTACTATGCCTAGTGTCTCAAAACACCTTCTCAAATAGGGAAAAATGTATACACTTCATTTTAACAAATTCTATGTCTAAATTATGTTTGAGATGAATTTTCACATTCACATGTAAGTTTAAAAAATATATAAAACTAGACCAAATATACCCACAAAACTACTATTTTAAACTAAAATCATACTGATACATCCCTAATTGGAGTAATGGATCATCTTGCATAATTTATCTTACCAAGTGCATCCTAAATTAAATAATCCCTTTACAAGTGTCTTTATAGACCAATTAAGTGATTAATTGTTTGAAAAAAATATATTTCAAACTTTAAATTTATTCTAATTTCCAATTAATCACCTTGATTACTTATGCTAATAATTCCTATAATAGTAAAATCCATGGATTTGGGATAACCTATTTTCCTAAAGTACAAAATTAAATTATAGCCTCACATAGGTGATATCATAGGTGCAAGTTAATGGAATGGAGTAGATTGTGGGAAAGGTGGATTATGACATGGTTACTTATACACACTCTTACATATCTTACTCCCCTCTTACACACTATTTCCATATTACATACTTCAAGAGAAATAATGATTGTAATTTCCTCCAAAGTGCCTTCCATGCTCCAAAAAGGCCTTGAATGGAATATCTTACACACTCCAAAGTTATAATCATGGATTTTAGGATTGATCCTCAACCCTAAATATTATGATCAGATGAAAGGTCCATATTTAATGAGTAAATATATAACCCTCACACCTCTCATTTTATCAATTTTCTTAATATAAACCTACTGTACTAGATTATTCTAAGAAGCTTCATGGAATTTCTCTCTCATGCTAAGATAAAGCTAAGACCAAGTACAGACAAAGAGAGGTGCACCCCAAATAAGGACTCAAACATTAAAAAATACTTCTACATCTATAAATTGAGCTCAACCATTTTAGACTAATTTTTAAACATATCATAAGGGAGGTAAATGTGTTGTTTTTATTTTTCTAATTTACATTTCTTATTTTTTAATCACATAGCTAAAAGGGATTAGGCTTGAGATTTTATTTCTTTAAGTTGTTTTGAATATTTCAGTAATAATTAACTAACATATATTATATTATTTATTTGTAATTGGAACATCTGAGCATGCCACTAGCTTTGGGTCAAATTGATATGTGGGTTCATGACACTAGGGAGAGGAGTATTCAAAAAGAATTAGGAAATTAGTTGGTTAAACCCAAATCCTTAGGAACCTAAGAAAATGGAAAATGAATGCTTATGAGGGTCATGGGTATAAATAGGGTGATAATGAGTAAAAGTTACTTTTTTATTCTTCTTGGGCCTCTTGATTGGATCAAATCATGCTACAATAGTAGGAGCAGTGGTGTTAGTGATGGTAAGGGCTAACAAGGAAGTCTATAGAGTGAAAGTAGGTGATACTAAGATGGATGGATCTAATTGAATTTTACACATGGGTGAACTCATTGGGGTCACTAAGATTGGATTTAGTATATGTCTATTGGTATCTACATATTATGTGTTAATTAGTGGGTGCACCAAGGTCTAGTCAGTTGTAGATACTAAAGACCAAAGGAAATCCATTGGTCTCCATGCTAATGGAATGGACTAAATTAGTGATAAATAGGGTGAGGGGATATTGTATATGGCTATAGTTTGAGGCTATGGGCTTGGAATGGGAAATAGGGGAGGCACTACCTAAGTGGGCATAATAGGAAAATGGAAACCTAGGGGTGATCCATTGGGTAGTTAAATGATGGTAAAATAAGGGGAAGGGGTTTTCATGGACACCTACTAGTAGTCATGTTTTGGTATTAACTCAAGGATACTTCTAATGTCAAATCATAGTGATTACATTACGTGTGACTAAGTATCCCAAAATATAAAAGGTGGGAGAGATAGAGTAGAGATTAAGGGAGGAAAACCCCATGGAGGAGAGGGAGTTATGACCCCTTGGATGATCTTCCTTAAAATATATGGTGTGTTTTCCTAAAATTATACCCAAGGATGAGTTGGTGTAGGTAAAGTAGGGGCACTCTAGGTAGATAGCCTAGGTTGAACCTTCTTTCCCTTATTTTTCTTCATCTCAAGTTCAAAAAGCACCTCATTGTCATTTATAGGTTTACATGGATCTCATCATCTAGGTGATGCATGTGGTTATAAGAGGTGTTGAATTGAATTTAATATTTCACCACTTGGTCCCTAACTATGCTATGAGGGTTACATTATTTATGCTCTACTCTACCTAAGGCATAAGAATCCTTGCTTGCTACCATATTCTATAATAGAGGAAAAATCTTATAAATGTGTTGGTAGATGATGATAGGGAAGGTTGGGCAAGACTTGTATTAGAAACTGAGGTAGTTTTTGAAGATGCTTTTTATTAGATAGTAGGCTATCTCCTACCTAGCCAAGTAGTCTAAAATTTAATAGGGAAAGTAGATGGGGGATTTGTGAATACCTACCACTCAAATGATGGTGTGATCTATATACTACCGGTAATGTTTGATGGGGGAAATATATTCCATAGTTTCATTGTAGATTCAAGGCATGGCCTCCTCATTGATGTCCATGTAGACCACTAGGTAGAATGACTCATAGATTTCCCATATGTGATTTATGGTAATGGTTTCCACATATTTTTTAGAACACTCCATATACCACTAAAACCCTAGGATTATAACATGGGAAAGTAGAAAGATTAAATACAATAGTAATATATATGGAATATACCAAGTAACTCATCATGTAAAATTTATCACCTTCCTAGGCCTCATTGACATGGTGTATCAGCCTGAAGTTGATAATACCCATGAGGTCTATAATTTAATATCCCTTGATGATTATGATAAGTAGGGGTACCTAAATTATATTTATATTCACCAAATTTATTTCCCTAAATAAGAAATTAAGTAGTAGCACCCTAACATGGACAACTTCCTTAATGGTGTGGATAGTCAGGGAATTAATGTCCTATTTTTTACCCATTTGACATTAGGGTCAGCTAACTAATCCTATAATACCTAATATATTTTTTAGGTGTTTTCACTTTCATCCATGGTAGCATTGTCATAGGTGATTATTTACTCTAGGATATTGTAATAAACTTTGAACATAACTCTTAAAATGTTTACAATATTTTTCCTAGTTATTATAGAGTACACCACATCTTGGGCATCATCTTACATCCACTAGGATGTGAATAACATATTTATGAAGAGGTTGACATAAGGTAAAAACTCTAGTTTGGTTGTGACCTTATGTAACCCACATCTTTCATATGCCCCAAGAACATCTAGGAATGTGGCCTCATCTTCATCATCATTAGAGGGAGACTTGGGTATAACTTTGATTACTTTAAATATTCATTATAGTAATTAAAATGATTTAAGTTCTTAGGGAAGGTGGTATTTATGTATTCAGGTTGATAACAAGGGTTATAAGATGAAGAATCTATGGTAAAAAACATAGGTAAACCCTAATGTCAACTAATTCTAAGCAACGAAGGTATGGAGGGAATAGAAATGTGTTAAAAGTAAGGAGGCAAATAATGAGCATTTGATAGTAATTAATGGTAAAATAAATAACCTTTGGTAACTTATATGGATCTAAAAATATCTCATGTATTTATGGCATTGTGTGGCTCACCCAACATGCTTTCAAATTTGAGTTGGTGGCATAATCCACATATTCATTCCTCAATCTATAATTAATTCAAGCATTTGAAATAAGACACTCCCCATTTAGATTTAGTAACCATGACAAGGAATTTTAAATTACCTAATCATGCCCAATTTACCATTTAGTTAATGTAAAGATCATGGTAGGCACATGTCTACCTTACCCTATTGGCATATCGAGTGACTCTAAATCATACCACACATCTATCATGGGTTGGTCATGTTTATGACCAGTGCTAGATAAACAAGATTGGGTACTACACTTTAACTATTTTAAGGATAGAATAGACCACCTAGATTATTAAAGAGATGCATGGAATATTATGATTATATTATAAATCTAACTATATCTCCTCATAACCATCTTAGGGCATGGTGGGCTTTTTTTGCCAATTTATATAAAAATTCCCCACAATGTGATCTAATATATCAGGCTATCCCTATATATAACATCTACAACAAGTTTATGAGACTAAGAAATTTGATAGGATCAATTTTATGTTTAATTATTTTATCAATATCTCTTGAGTTATAACATGCATAATACATCCAAGATATTGATGTTTATGATATTTGGGATACATGGGAATTTGTGGTTTGGTCAGGATCTCCAAGACTCTAACATATTTGACAAGTTTGAGAGATTAACACTCCTGATAGCCAAGAGACATGGTTCTTCTTCATTATTTTAGGCTCTCCCAAACTCTAACATCTCTGATAATTATAAAATACATACTCTTTTGACTATCAGGTTATATGTCACTTCCTCATTTATTTGGGCTCTCCTAAGATATCAAAGTTTAAGAGACTGACACTTCTGATAGTTGAGCTACATGGTGCTTCCTCATTCACTAGGATTCCCTACAATATTTCATGAAAAGTGAATAATCTAAGAAATCCAAATAATTTTTTAAAACTCACATGTCTGCAACTACATCTTTTTAAAATACTGAGTAGGACTCTAGGAAATTGACACATCTAGGAAAACTAACATGATTCCATATATGTGAGAAACATAGTTAACACAATAAAATATTCTAAGTATGAAGAATATTTTTATTTAAAAGCATAACAAGAACTCAATTGTGTTTAAACTTAAAATACTATAGGGGTTGTTAACAAAGACAAAATTTTAATTTCCAACATTGATAATTTCTTGACAAACTAGGACAAAATAGAGGTTAGAGGATTTTTAAATAAGATGTCAACTGGAATGGAATTAAAACTCTAGGATCTTGGAGTTGATAAATTTAAGAGGAGTCCCCCACTTCACTAAAGAAGTGGGTATATTAGCCATAAACATATATTCACTACATATTTTGGTAGATTATAAATGTTCATGACTATTAAATAGTCGAATAAAAATCTCTAGTTTGATGGTTATGTTAAGTATGTTAGATTTTATAAAAATTAATAGCTTCAAGTATGGTTAACAATTACTAGGTATAGGGTTTTGATATGGGATTGGTTATAATGATTTGGAAGTATTTCAGCAATAAATATTAATATTTTATACTAGTATAACTTATCACCCTCCTAGGATGTTGTACTAAACACAACACATTTATATAGACATCTTAATGCATTTGTCTAATAATATAAAATGATATAAATTTTATCAATAAAATTTTATTACACATTATACCCTTTTCAATAAAAAGGTTTCAAAATGATATATTCTAATTTATTTACACATTTTTCTATTCACAAAGGTACACAAATGTTTTTTTATGTCAAGAACATTGCGATCCTCTATAATCAACTCAAATAACATTCTAAATCAAATTGTCAAGAAAATAAAGATAATTAGGCATACAAATACATATTAACATATCCATATTAATCCATGCATATTTCTTGATGACTTCATTTCAATTATTCCCAATATCCCATATTTCTTTTTTTTTTCTAATATAGTGATTACATTACACATTCTAATACCAATCTAGATTCCATACCAGTTTCATATTATGAATGTACCTAGGCACATTTAGAACTAATCAATCAAGGTTTCCATTATATATTTTAATATTATTGTTATTTTATTAACCCATCATCTAGTATTGTATGATTCTCATGTTCTTAACTTTATATGACATTACAATTTGGCTTCATTGTCCAACTAGATACATAGCATATGTGATTAGTATTTTAGGGATAGTAATGAGATAATAAATTTCAATAATATCCTAAAAATTAACTTGTTGATATCATAAGTACTAAAATAGGGGAACTCTATAACAACACACATTTATATTTACATTTACATGTTAGTAAGGTAGTCACTATTTTAAAGCACATTTAGTGACATGTTTTATACTAGCATATCCATCATGACTAATTGACCTCTATAGGTGAACAATACTCCCCTTTATACTTACAACATATCTAATTTATCTCTATAGGCCATCACCCTAGTTCTCATATCAACATTCCTAATTAAATGTCTACATGTAATAATCCCAAAATTTATAATCTCAACTTTTCACTCTTAAAATAAAATAATGGATTAAGTAAATACAAAGATACATTATTTACCTCTTACATTGGTGGTATAAATTTATATTTATTTGGAATACTTAATAAATCAGAGTTTTATCACCTATATAAGGCTACCAAGTAGTTGGGTTAGACAAATTATCCCTGACTAAGAACATAATGTTTCAATGCATAGATTATGATTTTAATCTTGATATATCATTTTTAAATCATCATAGGAGATAGGAAACTCTCTTATAAAAGATTTATTAATAATAATATATTTTTTTTCAAATCACTTATTTTGTACATCTTATGGTAGTAGGCCAATGAATTAGTTTTCCAAAACGTTATCATGGTAAGCTTAGATAAACTTGCAAGATTATATGGTAGTTATCTTATGGATTTTTTTAATTATATAATGGAAAAATAATATGGAAACTCACAAAAAATTAGGGATTTGACCTAAAGGGTGGATCTTATAAAGATAAGAGGAAACTAGATTTATCAAAATTTTAATCTATGCTTTAGTAATTTTATAGTTATCCAAGTAGATATATTTCAAAGTCATGATTTTTGGGGGTATTTTTATAGAATTGAATGCATTAAATAAAATTTTTAGGGAGGCCAGCTCAATAAAATTACCAATATAAGGAAGAAATTCTCTTATGAGATACACACTTAAGTTCCAAAGTTTAAATTATTGTCCATAAATAAACCTAGGATCCAAATAAATGGGAAAAATTAAAACTTGTATATGATAAAAAAATGTGAACTCAATTCAAGTGAGCCAAAATAATCAATTTTTACACAAAATGATGTGTTATTATTTATTAAATTTTTAATTTAGAATAATATATCTCTTTCTTTTCTTGCATATAAGTTCTCTATGGTAGCTCAACCCAAAATAGTTTATTCCCTAAGAGAACCTCCTCCATTTTAATTTTTGCATATTTAATGTAATTTTAAACCATATCTAGAAGTAGGTGATCATTGGAATAATTATAATTAATCTCTCAAGAGTTTTTAATCAATGGACTCCCTATATCTACTTCATGTTATTCACATACAAATTCTTTTCCTTCAAGAAATGGATTTAGATTCTTTTTGTTAGAGATCACAAGTAATCTAACTTTTATTTGATGCACTAACTCCACATCTAAAATATTTTTGAGATCATGCACTTACATAATATTTTGAATGCATATGAAGAAAAATTCATTTTGTTTAATATATGATTATTTTCATTTATATCTATTCTTCTTATTTCCTACTTATAACTAATCTATAATCTTAAAATGTAATGCTTTTACATTCATGTTAGATTTTATATCTACAATCTCAAAGTGTGACTCTTCAAAATGAATATTAAAATTACCTTTTACCAAAACTAATTTTCAAGAAACATTTTTACACAAATAAGGAAATGAATTATTGAACACAATTTCACTCCATTAGTTACATCTACACATCAACCCACATGAAATTATCACAAATTTTAGGTTACTGATATTTCAAATACTCATAAATGGATTTGATAATTAGAACAACAATGACCTTTTTATGGTAATAATTGACATGAAGTGGTAAATAATTGTTATAAATAGTCCAAAGTTTATTCCTTACAAACCATGTTATTTTAGTGATCCATATTAACCAAAATAAAAACATACAATCAAGGTTTAGATGAAAGTAAATAGTTAAAAAGATAAAATAGATTGAAATACTAATTAAAAACTATAATTTTGATAAGGCACACCTAAGGAAAGTGAATTGGAATTCCCCCTCTTATCACTTTTAGTGGCTTAAATATGACCTAAGGAATTAAAAAAAATAAATGTTTAATCATATTAGCTTAATCAGGTCCATTTTAGTGCTTTGAATGTTTGAAACTACCTAATATCTTTAAGGAAGAACAAGTGATTAAACTAAATTAATAAATAAAAAATATTAATGTCTAGGATAACAAACTATAATAGTCAAATACAAGCCAAATTATTATAATATAATATCAATATCTCTCTAGAGATGTATAAGGACCATGAAAAATATATCACATTATAGCATATGTTCTTTCTAAAAACTAATGAACCCCCCCCCCCCCCCCCCCCCCCAAACAAAAAAAAGGTAAAAAATTAATTGGGTTCATTGTCCAAATAGGTACATAACATGTGGGATCAGTATTTTAGGAATAATAAGGAAACTATCATGCCTACAAATAGACTGATAAGCAACTTGTTAATATCAAAAGTACTAAAATAGGATAACTCTACTATTAGAAAAATATTACTCACATATATGAGTAATCATGTTAACATTAATATTTATGTGTGAGAGTAATATATAATGTGTGAGTGACTTATGAGAAAAACTGATTTATATATACTTAGTTGAAATATCTTAGATATATATGAGAGTCTATAGGATAATTATTTGATAGTGGTGTTGAATCCTTATTTGTAGGTGAATAACAAACTATTTAAATGTAATCCTATTAGTAAATTAAAATATAGAAAAGAGACTATAGTTTATTTTTTGATTTTTTAATGTTTGGAACTATTATTTCCTAAGTGAACTCTATCCAAATTTTATATATGGTATCAAAGCTATGGGACCTTAATTATTACTAGCAAGATAAATTCAACACTTTCCTAGTTTATTAAGTTATGAAATTTGTTTTTTAAATACATATCAATTATATTTATTAATAGTATATAATTAGTTTTTGTTGATAGTAGTTTTTGGATTGGAACAAGATTGATTGAGGAGGAATTTGTATAAGGATAAATGAAAATCGTGTTAGAAAAAGTGAATAATGATACAACTCACCACTATATATTTCAATAACTCTAATGAATAATTCATTGTTCCCATTCAATATTAAGAGAGGGAAATAATGAAACTAGTTATTATAGCATCAATACTCATGATACGTTTACTCCATTTCTAATTTTTAAACTCTAATCTAATTTCATAGATTATCCACCATCATCATGTCAACTTAATTATCATTATGTATCTTTTAAATGTGCTTGATAACTCATGTTGGTATACTTGATGCCAATAAAAAAATAAAATTTGTCATTATAATGGTAGTGACAATGGTATATTTAAATCACATATGCTACTTATTATGAGGGCCTATATGTTTAATTATGAAACATATGTGAGTTCTTCCAACATGTCTATATATCTAGTCTTCAAAATCTTAAATGAAAGATATTGGTGTTTTTGATATTAATTTTTACTAACTAGTTAATTTTAAGTTTTCAAATAAATGGGAATTTATTTCATTTGTAAAATTTAAACATTTGTTAGACATTTTGGAAAGTTTTTTAAAAAAGGAGAGGAGCGATCGATGAAGGAAATGATGACAGTGATGAGGGAGGTGAGCAGGAGATGGAAGTAGTGATGAATCCTAAAGTTGGCATGTAGACTAGGAAAGTTGTAGCTGAGGGAAGAGGGGTCTCTTAAGTGGATAACATAGGGTTTGAGTTTAGGGTGGTAGTCAAAGGGTATCCTCTATCAATGGGGCCTCTCTATAATGATAAGTTAGCTATAGTATGAGTAGGCTAGGATGGTGAAATTGCTGATTAATATTAGATTATGTCTTAGACTATGCTAACTCTAATGATAATGATAATCATGCCTTAATAGGGCTTGGGGAGAAGGCAAATAGGGGCATAGGTCCCTGTCAAGGTTAAATCCTAGAAGAATGATGGGGCCAAGAGTGTGTTGAAGGAGAATCAATTTGGGGTTAGTTTTGATTTGGGTAAAGGTAGTAAAGAAAAAATGGTTAAAAACTATTATGGTTGTTTTGCTTCTAAATTTGTTCAAGATCACTTGTCCTTTGAAGATGTTTTAGAGTTAGATATGCTAGTGGTGGGTAATGGCATGTCTAAGAAGTGTATTTCTCCAAGAAATTTTATATAAGGCTTATCTAGGGTTTCCACAAAGGATGTTATGTTTTATAACTATTGAAATTCCTCAAATCCCTTATATAGTTGTAGTGATTTCTATAAAGAAGCCATTCTAAAAAAGCATCCTACTTCTGACCCTATCATGATGTTCAGGAGCCATTTTTAGAAAGAAAAGTTTTAAAAGGAGGATTTAGAGGTTGTATAGGAGGTAAATACTGAATCAAACTTTTTTCAAAATGAAATCCTTGAAATGGATTTCCTAGGTGATATTCCTTTAATCTTCTCTAAATATCCTCCACTTTTTGAAATTTGAGATGTTGAACTCTCTATTTTGGAATTGGAAAGAGGGCATAGATCTTTGATTGGTAGGTATGTGGGGAAGTGACCCTTGTGGAGTTCTCTTTCAGAGTGGTTTTTGAAAACTTAGCCCATATTGGTATCTCCTTCATTTTCCATCTTGGAAAATGGATTCTTTATGCTATTGTTTCATTTTGCTAAGGATAGGGACTTTATCTGGACTAATGGGTTATGGTTATTTTCCAAGTAGGGGGTGTTCCTATATACATGGAATCCCTTTTTTAACCTAACCACTATGGTGATTTCCCAAGCTCCTATTTGGGTCAAATTTTACAACCTTCCTTTAGTCTTATAGGATTCTCTTCTTTTCAAAAAAATGGCTAGCAAGCTAGGAGTTTTTGTTAAAATTGATGAATCCATTGGGGAAAATCTGAACTATGTCAGGGTGTGTGTGTTGGTGGACTTAGCCAAACCTCTACATCATTATATTCATATTTACTCCTATATTAGTGTGGTTGTAGTTTTTTAATGTTGAAGTCCTCCCTTTTAGATGCTTCAAATGCAATCAAATTGATCAGAAGATTGATTCATGTCCCAAGAATCATTTTCAAGGAACTCATTCAATGTTATTGTATAAATGGGTTAGAAAGATTGGTTTCCCAAATTAGTATTTGGTTCGTAGAATGCATCTTTATTAGCAAATCCCAATGACATAAATTTTTTAGTAGGGTGTGAATATGTCTAAGAAAGGGGAGGTTTTGGGGTCAACAATAACATAGATTGATTTGGAGGTGGGAAAGCCTCATCTCCCTCAAGGGAAAGAGTTGTGATGGAATTTGGGCTAGAGTATCCCCTTCCTATAGTGGATGCCTCTCAACAAAAGTTATTTGATATTGTTGATGATGGGGCATAGGATGGGGAATATTCTAAAGGAGAGCTAGCCAATAGAGAGGTTCTCCATTGCAAATAAGCCTAGTGTTTTGAAAACCCCTAACTTTGGTTTGAAAGGTAAAGTGGGTAGGAAATCAAAAGCAAAACTTTTGTGGCTTTAGGCCCATAACTCTATCTATGGAGGCACATAATGGACTATGGAATATTTTCTATCCATCAGAAGTAAGAATCTATTGGTAGCTAAAGGTTGATTTTTGTGGCTAGTTTTTGAATGTTTTAAATTTCTCTTGGTCCTTTTTGTTTTCATGCTTATCATTTATTTGGTTGATGTATTTTCCATCTTGGTCTTTGTGAGTGGTCAATGTTCCCTAGTTTAATTGACCTTTCCATTTTATATTTTTGGTTTCTTTAATGTGCTTAAGTGGTGTTTTTATGAGGAATGGGCCCTTAATTTGTGATCCATAACTAAGTAAAGTTTCGATCAAAAAATTATTAGTTATTGCTCCAGTTAAAAGTTATACATCTATCTAAAAAAATTTAAACATTTGTCTATTTTAAAGGACAAATTATTTTATATTAGTTGTGCCATTTTAATGTATTACATAAAAAATTATCATAGTAGTATTTATTTCAAAGTTATATGCAAAGTTTTAGAAACTAAATCTAAAAATAATGCCTCATTATACATGGAAGCATTTTCAAGGTAACTAACATCCAATTTTTATTAGTATGTCAAGATTGTGCGGGGATCCCCATACATATGAGAATCAAATACAAATACATTGAATAATAAACAAAACAAAGGATGATGGAGGCAACAAATGAAGGGGTAATTTTATCATCCTCTTGTCATCCACTAGTGATAGGGTTTCTTATGTATTAGTGTCATATTTTCTTATGTTTTTCATTTTCTATGTTTTAATGTTTCTATTGTGTGCTAAATAAACCCCTGATATCATTTGGAAAAGATACATATTATAAATAAGCACTCTTCAAGGGTGGGAGATGATTTTGAAGTAAATTCAAAATGGATTGTTATCAAGATAGTTTGGGATCTCTAGGAATCTGAGGGATTCAAAATTTTGGAACCTAGGGGATGGGAATAGTCTCATAGAATTTATATTGGGAGATATGATTTTACAATGGTAAAGAAAAAACTTGATGGAATTGTAATTGATCTAAGCAATGTTTTAATAGATCACCTTTAGTAGGAGATGTTTTCTTTACCCATTTCTTCACTAAGGGGGGAATGTTAGTAAAATACTTGTTAGTACTCATATGTGTAAGTATGTTAGAATTAATATATATGTGTGAGAATAATATATTATGTGTGAGTGAGATGTGATAAGAACTTATGTAGAAAGACTTATTTAAGATATCTTAGATATATTTGATAGTTTATAGGTTACTTTTTAGGGGTTAGATATTGGTGTTGACTCCTTTATACAAGAATAACACACTATTTAAATGTAATCATGTTAGTGAATAAAAATATAGAAAAGAAAGTATAATATATTTTTTGAGTTTTTTATGTTTACAACTATTGTTTCATAAGTGAGCAACACCCATTTATCTTTACATGTCAATAGGGAAGTCACAATTTTGAAACACAGTTAGTGACATGTTTTATACTATATTATTAATTAGTAATTATTAACCTCTAAAGGTGAATGCTGGTCCCTTATCTAATTAAAACATATCTAATTTACCTATATAGGCCATCACCCTAGTTTTCATATCAAAATTACTAATTGAAGGTTTACATGTAGCATTCCTAAAAAAATTATTTTCAGCTTATCACTCATAATTTAGTTATAACTCAAATCAAATATCATATAAATACATGGATCAATGCTTTACCTCTTAAATTGGTGAAATAAATTCATATATATTTGGAATACTTAACCAATTAGAGATTTATCACCTATATAATATTTCCAAGTAGCTAGGTTAGTAAAATTATTTGTGATCAAGAATATAATGTTTACATGTATATATTATTATTTTAACCTTACTATCTCATTTTATCAATCCCTGTATGAGTTAGGAAACTCTATTATAAAAGATTTATTAAGAATAAAAAATAGATTGCCTCTTTTGCACATCTTTTTGTAGTGGGCTAGTGAACTACATATCTAAGACATTAATCATTATAAACTTGGATAAAATTACAAGATTATATCATATTTATATTTTGAATTATTCTATTATAAAGTGACAAAATTTTAAAATATGTAAAATCACAAAACAATTAAAGGATTTGACCTGAAAGGTGAATCTTGTATAGTTGAAAAGAAACTAGATTTCTAAATTTTACAACCTCTTCTTTAGTATTTCCATAATTATTAAATTAGAGAGACTCAATATATTTCAAATTCATGAGTCTATGGGGTATTTTTATGTGAGTGAATGGATTAAAAAAACATTGACAGAGGTCATCTCAGGAGAATTTCCAACAAAAGCAAGAAAGTATCTTATGAGATAAGACTTAAGTTCCAACAGTTTAAATTTTTGTCTTTGAGATACTCCTAGGATCCAAGTTAATGGGTAAAATAAAAACATGTATATGGTAATTTTGTTGAATTCAATTCAAGTGAGTCAAACATCATGGTTTTTTATTTATAAATTTTTTCATTTAGAAGAGTAACTCTCTTTATTTGCCTACTTATAAGTGCTATATGGTATCTCAAACTAAAATAGTTTATTCCCTAAGATAACCTCTATAGACACCTAAAAACTACACATGATAGCTTTTGTTGTCACATCACTTTTGGGACCCTCATCTAATAGGCTACCTAGTCAATTAGACTATTTTTAAAACTTGATCCTATTAAAATGAAACCTAATTTATCATTTAATTCACCCATCTTTCACCAATTTTATTTTGTCCCTTGACCACCAATGGTCCACCTAACCATTGATGGTTGGCCTGACCAACGATAGTCAGGATCCCAAACTTGCTTTAAAACATTAAAGCATTTCTAAATAGGTGTAAGATCAATAACTCCCTAAATGGTAACTTTACTTTAAAATAATATTTCAATGTTATGATAATACACAACTTTATCCCGTATCAAATTATTAACTTCCTCTATTTCCCTTAGCAACTATTGCTTATAAAATAAGAAGAGGAAGTGAAAAGGGATCCATAATCAACTATTTTTCATTTAAGTTCTCTTGAAGGTATCTAGCATCCTTTAATTTAGAAACATCCTTGGTGACCTAAAGCTCTATTAGAATCACATTTGAAGGCCCAAAATAACATCACTTTGGCTAAATTACTCCATAATTCCTACACCAAGTTTTAGATATATTAGTCCTATTGGCTTTAATCTATTTTATTTATAAAATCTTTACCTTATCAGAGTTACCATTACCTTATTTCCACCTTCTAACCTCATAAACAAACCATTTCTTGCCCAATTTCTCAACTGGCACTTTATGTTTTGATCATTCCTAGATTGACATAGGTAATTGTCAATGGTCATCCAACCACTGATGGTCATACCCCAACCATCAATGGTCATCCAACTATTGATCGTCAGACCCAACCATTGATAGTTCACCCAATCACTGATGGTCACTATGGCATACATTTATAGAAAGTTGTTTTCACTCTTTTACCCCAAATCAAATATTTATTTTTCTATTTCCCTTTGACCACTAGGCCTTTTTTGAATTTATGGACCTAACCCTGACTGTCTTAGCATAAAATTTTATCATTTTATCTTAATGATCAATTTATCTTTTTCTTTCTTGAATAAATTTACCTTCCTATTATTAAATGAAAGTATCATTTCTTCTTATCATTTTTATCTTAATTGTCATAATAGTGGATTGACAGACTCCTAGCAAGCATTACACTTCTTGGATCTAGCTCACACTAGGAAATCCATGCAACCATCCATCTAACAAATCCCTTTTCTAGTGTCTATCTTATTTTAGGTTATTACTCCCTAGCCAAATAGGAGATCCCCCCTTCATCTAGATTCATGCACACACTTTAATAGGTATTCTTCTACACACCCTATTACTAGTTTCATTATTTCATTACTAAAACTAAGAAATGGGTGAAATTAAATAAAATATTTTGTCATGCTCAGTGGGATCATGGTGTTCCACATCTATTTGTGACCTCATACCATTCTTGAACTATTTTATGTTATGAAAGATGAGTTCCAATATAATGTGTTACTCAAACACCTTTGGATCCATACTATAAGTTGCATCCCATCCACCTTACACCAATGCATCAAATTTAAGAATGATGGAAATGTTATTACAATCAAAGTTGATCCTTGTCCCTTTACCACTTTTAATATGACATATCGGCCTAATGATGTTCTTATTCCTTCTTCATCCACCACACAACTAGCTTATAACCAAACCACCTCATCAACCACCATTGATAACATTTCTCCCCTCCATAATGATGAAGAATCCACTAGCTCATCTATCCATTCATCACAAATTCTAGTGGAAGACCCCCTACAATAAACATTTTAATGACTCTCATTAGGGGAATATCACATTCTATCTTTGGATGCTTTCCCTACTCCACAAGAATATGGGAATCTTCAAAATGACCCTTCTTAAGATCCCCACATTAGAGCTTTTATCCCTTTTGGGCTCCCCAATAGTAAAAAAAAATTTGTCTATGAGGGACTCAATCAACCACTTCTTTCTCCCACCAATATCACATATATCAAACCATTCACCATTGAATTCTCTTATCTAGACAAACTAGCCTTTACCAAAGTATACCTTCATAGATGTGGTTGGAAAGGATTTGGTTTTGGTCTTAATGAGCAAGATCCTCTTGAGTTACCCATCATCAAAACCCAAAAAATTCATGAGTACTTTGGCCTTGAGTTTGAACCACTAGAAAAACCCACCTCACCAAAACCCATTACCACCATCCAAGATGATCTTCCATCCCCATCTTTCTCTTCCCAAAAATTTGAGGATTCTAACATCATCCCTCCAACCTTTTTTTATTAACACTATTATTTTAGTCCCCCTAACCTATCACAAGGATGGTCAAACTAAATCCCTTCCTCTCATTTATATATAAATGATTAAATGTGATTCTCCCACCATCAATACCATCTAACATCAAGATGATGAATCCATTCTCACCTACCTAGGTGTGGGGGATTCCTCTATCCATAAATATCTCCCTCCTAAGAATCAAATAATGATAAATGAATCGACCATTGATGTAAATTTGAGAACTTAGGAAAACCCTTTCATCATCAAAATTGGCCAATATTTAAATTCCATGGAGCAAGAAGATTACCCTTCTTTCCTTCACAACCATAGCATAGAATTTTCTTTGTCTTATCAAGACATGCCTAGAAGTGATCCTTGTATTCCTTTCCATAACATTGTCACTTTTCTTGAGGTTAAGATAGTGTGGAAAAACATTTGTAGGATACATCCTCCCATATCTTTTCTTGTAAACGAACTCTAACACCTCTTATCTATCAACTTTATTCAGTCCATTGATTATCCACAATGGGTCTCTAACATTGTTCCCATCACTAAACCCATATGGAGACTTTGCCTTAGCATAAAATTTTAAGACCTCAATCTTACTTTCTTTAAAGTTGAATTTCCTCTACCCAACATTGACCAACTTATTGATCTTACAACTAGTCATGAAATGTTATCTCTCATGGACAGTTTATCAAGATATAATCATATCTTGATTTTCCCTAAAGATCAATATAAAACTTCCTTTATCAACCCATGGGGAAATTTCTACTACAAAATCATGCCCTTTGGATTAAAGAATGCAAGATCCACCTATCAATGGGATATGACCTATATCTTTCACAAGCTCATCCATAAAATCATAGAGGATTATGTAGATGATCTCCTTGGGAAATCCAAACACTAAAAGGACTGTCTAGTTATTCTCACCATCATATTCAAATGATTAATCCATTAAAACTTCTAGCTCAATCCCAAGAAGTGTATCTTTAGGGTCTTACCAAGAAAAATTCTTGGATTTATTGTTTCCCTGCAAGGAATAGAGATAGATCCTACCAAGGTTAGATCCATCTTAGAAATGGCTCCTCATATCAACCTAAAACAACTTCAAAGTATCTAGGGCAAACTTTAATCTATCTACCAATTTTTTCTCAATTATCAAATTGATGTCAACCTTTCCACCATTTCCTAAAGAAAGATACTCCCTTTAAATGGACTAAATAATGTCAACAAGCCTTTGAATTAATTATTGAGTACTTCTCTCTCCACCTTTTCTCACCTCTCTTAAAGATAATCAGCCCTTCTACCCCTAAATATCTATCACTGACCACTCCTTAGGGTTAATACTAGCTCATAGATATGAACAAAATAAGGAACAAGATATCTATTACATTAGTCACATCCTTATCAATTATGAAACCTGATATACCCATCCTAAAAAAATTGCCTCATTTTGGTCTTCATGGACTCTAAACTTTTCCATTATCTTCTTAATCAAAAAAATATATGTCATCAGTAACATTGACCCACTCAAGTATATGCACTTAAAGCCACATCATAATCAATGTATGGCTAAGTGGCTCATGCTTTTAGTTGAGTTTGATCTTGAGTTCTTACTAAAAAATTCCATTAAAGGATGGGTCATCACCAAATAATTATTCAAATCTCCTCTACCTAATAGTCAATCAATACCTCTTACCTTTCTTAATGAATCCATTACAGCTCTTTCTCCAAAAGAACCCACCGATCAAATGGATATGTTTTTCAATGGCTCCAAGAGCCAACATGGTGGGTGTGATATATTAATACTCATTTCCTTTAATGGAGAACCTCTTTCTCTATCCATTAAAATTGAATTTGAATATACCAATAACATATATAAATATGAAGTCCTAGTTATAGGTCTCCAAACCACCTTAGCTTTGGGGATAAAAACAATCAGTATCTTTGCAGACTTTTAGTTGGTCATTAATTAGGTTAATGGGTCTTATCAATGTAAAAATGATGTCCTCTTGATGTAAAAATAACTTGTAGACATAATCTTGACATCATTTGATGATTACACAATCTAATTAGTTCTTCAGTCCACCAACAAATTTGTAGACACCATGGCATCTCTCACTTCACAAATTCCATCCTAACTTGTTAAATCTAAACTATTTGTCACCATTCATTACTTTATCACACCTTCAAATATAAGTTTTTACCTTCCTACCATTTTTTATGTGGAAACATCTCTTTACAATATTTGGTATGATCAAACTTTTAATTACCTTAACCTCGGTGTTCTTCATCCCAACCTTTCAAAGAATTCTTAAAGAGCCTTTATTTAGAGTACCTCCTATTACACCATTCTAGGGGGAATCCCTTAAAAAAAATGCTTTGATGGAATCCTTATCCTTTGTCTCCACAGTCATGAGGATTCTCATGCCATCAAATAAGTGCATGATGTCATTTATGGTGGACATTTTAGTGTCCTAGATGTCACCAAGCGTATCCTTCACCTTGGTTATTATTTCCCCACCCTTAATGAGGACTATTGAGACTATTTAAAGAAGTGTTTCAAGTTTTAGCAACATGCTAACCTACATCACACACCTTCCCATGGCCTTCAAGTATCAAAATACTATTGGCCCTTTTCACAATGGGACCTTGACCTTATTGGGGATATCAACCCCAATTCTTCACAATAACATAAATATATCATTATCTCCACTGAATATTTCACCACATGGGTGGAGGCCATCCCCCTTATATCCAAAAAAAATGAAAAGATCATTTGCTTCATCAACCACCACATCATCTACCACTGCAGTGTCTCCCATAAAATCATCATTGATAATGATAAGTCCTTTAAAAATAAAAAGGTTGAAGAACTTTGTGATGATTTTGACATCAACTTAAGATTCTCATCACATTATCATCCACAAGCCAATGGATAGGTAGAAGCTTCAAATAAAACCCTCATAAAAATGATCACTAAGGTAGTAATTACTTTAGGATGGGATTGGCACCTTCAAATCCTATTCATTCTATGGGCCCATTGTACTAGCATTTGAACCTTTATAGGTGCTACACCCTTCCCTCTCATTTTTGGAGCTGAGGTAGTTTTTCCCCTTGAAGTCCAAATTCTATCTCTTTTTGTATCATTATATGAGATCCTTTCCAAAAATGACTATCATCAAGAATGCCTTCCACATCTTGAACTTCTTGATGAACATCGCCTTGCCACATTTAATCATCTTTATGTCTATCAAGACTAAATTAAGCACACAAATAACAAAATTTCTAAAGAGTGATATTTTATCATTGGAAACCTCATCCTCAAAGAAAACCAACATGTAACTAATATGGAAAAAATAAAAAATGGCAAATTTACTTTTAGTTGGCTTAGACCCTACATCATAACCCATATGTACAGATCAAGAGATTATCATTTTTCCTCTCTTGAGGGAAAACTAGAACCTAATCCTCTTAACACTTCACATTTTCTCCCTTTATATTATTGAAATATGGATCAAACTCCTTTTTGTATCTAACTTAAGCTCATCCCTTAGTTCACAAGATTTTACCTACCTTTCACATCCTTCATTCCTTTCAAAACAATTGATTACAATATAGAACCATGTGATTTATCTGACATAATTATAACTTAATCCTAAGTATGGGTACCATAGCTCTACCCATGACATCATTCTCATGGATTCTTTTTGTCTTTCAAAAATTAAAATCCCATGATTAGTTGTCTCTCAAACCACTCTATCCATTTATCAGTAACCTTTTTGTGCTAAAGACTTGCCTCCCTATAGGTAGACCTTTGAGCCTAGAAATACTTGTCCATGTCTAAGTACCTATTCAAATATAATTTGCATCATAGACTACTCCCTTGAAGGACAACTTCCCAAAAATTAAAAATTGCTTAAAATAGACCACTCCCTTGAAGGATAGCTATAAAAATCAGATTTTAGACCACTCCCTTGAAGGATGGCTAAATCATAATCATTTGAAGCTTCTCGCATTGATCAACTTCAATAACTTATTAAAATAATTTAAAAAAAACTAAAAAAACTATATCAAAATCAAAGTAAGTAAGCCACACTCAACTCATATAGAAGTTCCATTTATAGTGTTTTCACATTAATTAGTCTACATATTATCACATTATGTCATAATCAGCTCTTATGAATGGCATTGGTAGACTTCCTGCATTGATCATTCTACCTATCCTAATAAGGTATGGACTTGTATGTTAAGTTCTTTTTGGTCATATATAGAAGGGGAAAGCTAACCCACATCAGGGTACACCTATCCTATTTAAAACCCAAACTATTACCTATCCCCTCCCTTCCTTTCATCCTTCTCTAAAATCAAAGGATTATGAGCTTACTTGATATGAAGTGATCAATATACCTTCTTTCTCAATTAGTGTATGCTCCTATGAAGAATTTTGTAGGATTGAATTCACTAAGTCAATCCCACTACGAATTTTTGGTAGTTCCTTGCCAATTAAGAACATTTATTTTTCTTTCCTTCTATCTGTTAGTTCATGTGATCATATGCCTCATGATTTTCTCTCATCCTCACATTTAGTTTTTTATCTATACTTCCTTAATGTGTTTCAATTATACTCCCATCATAAAAAATAATTAAAATCTAAACCACATCCAAAACATCAAGAAGCACCACATCATTAATACCATGAACATCCAATCTATGAACAATATTATCACATTATCTATCTATACACTATATTTGTACATTCTCTTAATATATCATCAACACATATCTAAACCTATCAAAACATCATTCAGAATTCATAATCATGTGCGAGATAAACCAAATAAAAACACATGTCTAAATAAACTAGCATGTTCTTTTAACAAAATCTTATAAACCATCCACCATCTAATTAAAGCATCTATAATAACCACAAACATGAAGATAATCACATATTTCATCCATAATCAGTACAAACCCAATCATAACATACCATCCTAACATCATAAAATTATCATCAAACATCATCACCATCACAACAAAATATTATTCTACCTATCAAAATCATCAAAGCATATCTATCAAAAACCACAAATATATTCATCAAACACATCATCATATACATCATCAAATATCTACACTATGAAATGAATAAAACCAATTAGCACACAACATTTTATATGAACACCATCACATCATAATCATAATTCATCAATACAAACCATGAAAAATCATGAACATGATATAATATTATCAACATAATAAAAAATAGTGATCATTAAATGAGGTAATACATATCATAATATATCAGTATATCTCTTAAATACATCTTACATCATTAGCACATAGAATAGTATCAAAATATAATTCATATATACATCATCAAATATCATCTATCAAGCCCTTTGGGCACTAAGACCACTACCACCTACACTAATACCACCTAAACCATTTAGACCTAAACATACACTACCATCTAGTGATAGCCCCCTTGATGTCCCTACCTACCCCACTATCAATGCCTACTAATTTAGAGTAGCTATCGATGGACCCCCTACCAAGATGGCCCAATACTCACCATACTACATCACCTTTGGTATATATGCAAGTATTATCACCTCATAATATCTAATCTCATTGATGGTGGTTAAGTATCATGTCCTCAAAACTATGTCAAGTGGTCCTCTTACTCCTGTTATGTCTACCCCTACTCTCTATCTCAATGAGTCTCTTTCCTATGTTAATAACCCCAGAAAGACCTACACTTGATCCTACTCACTAGTCATAATAGTAAACTATCCTTGTAAGGTCACTATCTATGCTTATAATGAAATAACTTGTCCCTATAATCTAATCACCTAAGCCTAAGCTACTATAACTATTATTGATACCTATCTATCCTACCTTGTACCCTATACCTATACTAGATCCATATCTATGGGTTTTTGGTTAGCATCACCCCATCCAAAATCTATAGCTACATACCTAGCTTAGAACCATGATGAATAACCATCCACAATCCCTACATCATCTATAGCTACTATAACTAGTAACTCCTCATAGTCTAATATGACATCCTATGGCTATGGCTTTGGGAGTGGAAACTCTACATCCTCTCTTTTACATCATGGAAAATTAGGGGGAATACCCTATAATAGTCTAAATTTGTTAAGGTGTGGAGCTAAAAGCTTCACCAAATGAGCAAGTTATAGGTTGCAGGAATTACATAGTCACCGGCGTCGGTCAAAAGTGATCGACGTCAGTCAGGATTCGACTAGGAGATGCTGGCGTCGGTCATGGGTTAGCCAACATCGGTCACAGGAAAATAGGCAAGGACTGATGTTAGTCACCTGTGCATCTAGAATGCTATTTCCATGGACAGAACATAATGTTTGCATGGTAGGATTAAGTGTTAGTCTTAAGTCCACATCTCTATCTTAAGTATGACTATTTTTAGCCCTTGATTAGGAAGTGCATCTAATGGTTGTGATTGTATGCTCATGATCCCTAAAGTTATATAATAGGGATAGATATTCATAGCTTATTGTAATTGTAGAGTAACAATACAAGAATTATATATGTGTATCAATCCAAGTGTTGGAGTTGACTGTAATTGAGAGAGAGAGCTCTCGAAGGTAAGAGATCTAGAAAGAGATCTGTACATTTGAGAGAGGTGTGGAAGAAAAGAAGTTTCTTCAATTGTATTTCTTCTGTAAAGAGTTTAATACAAGTTTTTAGGGTGGTTTCTTGTATCTCTTATTGTTTGCTATTTTTTTATTCTAGTTACTTATCATTCTGGTTCAATTCCATGTTTTATTGCTTTCACATAGTAATTAAGTTTGTTGGTTGATCCCCAACAAGTGGTATCAGAGCTCAGGTTGACTAACAGGTGTTTCAGATCTGGTTAGTGTGTGTTGATTATAGGGTACTCACAAGGGTTTCTGTAGGGATTTTTATTTGAGTGGGAGAAGCAATTACAGAAGAAAGTAAACTAAGAATGGAGAATTTCAATGGCAATAATTACCAATTATGGACAATGTAGATAGAGGATTATCTGTATCAGAAAGATCTATACTTACCATTAGGTGGAGTTTCAAGGAAGCCCACATACATGGAGGATGAAGAATGGGAAGTTCTTGATAGAAAGGCTCTTGGATCTATAAGATTGAGTCTGGCATCTACTGTGATATCTAATTTATCACAGGCAAAGTCAACAGTAGAGTTAATGACTACTTTAGAAAATTTATATGAAAAACCCTCAGCTTCAAATAAGGTATATCTTATGAAGCATTTATTTAATTTGCAAATGCAGGAAGGTGGATCTATATCTACTCGTCTAAATGATTTCCATGGAATTGTAAATTAATTAAATTCAGTCAAAATAGTGTTTGATGATGAAATTAAAGCTCTATTAATCTTATGCTCTTTACCTGAGAGCTGGCATAGCTTGGCAATGGCAGTTAGTAATACTACATTTGCTTCAAATATTTTAGAAGTAGATGATGTTGTTAGTGTAATCTTGAATGAAGAAATTTGCAAGAAAAGCACAGAGGAAACATCAGGGAACGCTTTAAGTTTTGAGAGCAAGGGAAGGCAAAAAGAGAAGAGCAAGAAAGGGAGATCAAGGTCTAAGTTAAAGATGAGAGGTAGATCCAAATCTAGAAATGGCAGGAGGATAGCCTACTGGAATTGTGGAAATATAGGGCACATAAGCAAAGATTGCTGGTTAAAACCTAAAGAGGAAAATCAGCATGAAGGTAGAGAAGAAGCAAAAGTTGCAGGTATTGCACAAGATGCTCTTATATTCTCTTTGCATAATAATATAGAATCTTGGGTTTTAGATTTTGGTGCCTCTTTTCATGCTACCCCTAATAGAGAATATTTTAGTGACTATGTCCATGGAGATTTTGGAATAGTTTATTTAGGGGATGATGAGCCTTGTAAAATTGTTGGCAAAGGAAAAGTGCAGCTGAAAATGCAGAATGGCAGCACATGGGTGTTGAGAGATGTCATGCATGTTCCTAGCTTGAAGAGGAATCTAATTTATATAGGAAACTTGGGGGATGAGGGTTGTACAGTAACTCTCACAGCTGAATCTTAGAAGGTGACCAAGGGTGCACTTGTATTGGCCAGAGGTAAGAGAGTAGGTACTCTCTATTTATGTAATTGTATTACTGATAATTCTCCTTCTGTATTATCTACTTTAGATGTGGATGCAAAGTTGTGGCACTCTAGGATTGGCCACATGAGTGAGAAGGGAATGACTATTCTTAATTCAAAAGGTAAGCTTTCAAATTTGAAAAGCATAGAGTTAGAATTTTGTGAGCACAGTATTTTTGGGAAACAGAAGAGAGTAATTTTTCTCAAGACTGGGTCAACAAAGAAGAAGCACAAATTGGAGCTTGTTCACACAGAAGTGTGGGGATCGGCTCAGGTTTCTTCTATTGGTAGATCATAGTACTATGTCTCTTTCATAGATGATGCTACAAGAAAGGTATGGGTATATTGTATAAAGAAGAAATATGATGTTTTTGACACTTTTAAGATTTGGAAAGCTATGGTTGAGAATGAAATAGGTAGGAGATTAAAGTGCCTAAGATCTAACAATGGTGGTAGTTCTGTAGCCACAAGTTCAACTATTATTGTTATATGCATGGAATACATAGGCAAAGGATGGTTCCAAGGACACCTCAGCAAAATGGAGTTGCTAAAAGGATGAATAGAACAATAATGGAGCATGTAAGGTGTATGAGATTGCATGATGGTTTGCCCTTAGAGTTTTGGGTAGAAGCTGTGGATACTACAGTGTACCTGATTAATAAAGGACCCTCTATAGCTCTGGATGGTGGAATTCTAGAAGAGGCATGGATAGGTAAAAAGGTAGATCTCTCATTTCTCAAAGTTTTTGGTTGTGAAGCTTTTGTGCACGTTGATAAGGAAAATAGAAAGAAGCCGGATGCTAAGTCTATAAGGTGAACATTTATTGGTTATGGCTCTGATGATTTTAGATTCCAATTTTGTAATCTAGGAACTAACAAAATAATTAGGAGATGTGATGTTGTTTTCAATGAAAAAGTGATGTATAGTGATTAGCTCAAGAAGTTGAATCAATTCAAGCAGAGCAATGAAGAATTAGACAAGGTGACAGTCCAAAATGAGCTCACAGGAAAGAATAATCATAGACAGGAAAACATAGAGACTATCATCGATTAGGTAGGAACTGACATCAGCAATACAAGAACCGATGTCGGTCAGATAGTGACCGATGTTGGTCAAGTAGAAATCGACGTCGGTCAGAGAGAACTGATGTTGGCCAGTTACAGGCTTGGAAGTGATCGAGGTCAGTCACTATCAGAGAATTTGGGTAGATAGCGTGTTGTGAATGAGTCTCAAACACCCATCAGGAGGTCAAAAAGGGTAAGTAAACCTCTAATTTGATATTCCCCTTCATTATTCTATTTATTGCTTACTGATGGTGGAGAACCAGAGAGTTTTGATGAAGCAATACAGGTGGAATCCAAGAATCAATGGGAGCTAGGCATGAATGAGGAAATTGATTCCTTGAAAGAGAACCAAACATGGGATTTGGTTGAGTTGCCAGTGGGAAAGAAGACATTGAAGAATAGATGGATCTACAGATTGAAGGAAGGTGAGAATGGATAGATGAGATATAAGGCCAGGTTGGTAGTGAAAGGATTTGCACATAAACTAGGTATTGATTTTGGTGAGATTTTTTCTCCTGTAGTTAAAATGATTTCTATACGGATTGTATTGTCTTTAGTTGCTATTGAGGATTTGCATCTTGAGCAACTTGATGTTAAGACAGCATTTCTTCATGGAGATTTGGATAAAGAAATATATATGGATCAGCTAGAAGGATTTGAGGTCAAAGGTAAGGAGAAGCTAGTGTGTAGATTGAAGAAAAGCTTGTATGGTCTCAAGCAAGGTCCTAGACAATGGTATTTGAGATTCAATAGGTTTATGACTGAGCATGGCTATAGTAGATGTCAATCTAACCATTGTGTGTATTTTAAGAGATTAGATAATGGTAGATATATTATTCTGTTGCTATATGTAGATGATATGCTTGTTAAAGGTTCACACATGCAGGATATCTCTAAGCTTAAGGTGAAATTAGCTCACACATTTTCCATGAAGGATTTGGGAGCAGTAAATAAAATCATTGGCATGAGCATTAAGAGAGATAGGAAAAATCACAGGTTGATTTTGTCTTAATAGGATTATGTGAACAAGGTGTTGAAACGGTTCAATATGCAGGATGCAAAACCAATAAGCACACCTTTGGTTGGAAATTTTAAATTGAGTAAAGAAAAGTGTCCTAATTCATATGATGAGGTAGAGTACATGAGTAGAGTTCCATATGCTTCCGTAGTTGGGAGCTTAATGTATGCAATGGTATGTACTAGACCAAATATTACCCAAGTAGTGGGAGTTGTTAGTAAGTATATGGCCAATCCAGGGAAGGAACACTAGAAAGCAGTTCAGTGGATCCTCAGATATTTGAGAGGGACCAGCAGTAGGCATTTATGCTATGGTGGGTCAAACACTTCCCTACATGGTTATGTAGATTCAGATATGGCAGGTGATTTGGATGGCAGGAGAAGCACCACAAGATATGTTTTCACTATTGGTGGAACGGTGGTTAGCTAGATTTCAAAGTTGCAGAGGGTTGTTGCCTTGTCATCTACGAAAGCAAAATATATTGCAATCACAGAGGCTATCAAAGAGATGATATGGATGACACGGTTCGTGAAAGAGCTAGGAAAGGATCAAGAGAGTTGTAGACTATAAAGTGATAGTCAGAGTGTAATTAATTTGACTAAGAATTCAGCCTTTCATTCAAGAACCAAGCATATACAGCTAAGGTACCACTTCATTAGATAGGTATTGGAGGATGGTGAGTTGAAGCTGGAGAAGATCCATACAGATAAGAACCCTGTTGACATGTTAACCAAGCTAGTAACAAAGGAGAAGTTGAATCTTCATTCAACTTTTGTTGGTCTTCATGATTGAGTTTGAAGATGGAGAAGCTAGAAGATGTTGTTGTACAGGTACTGGTGCAGTTTTTTATCTCCAAGTGGGAGATTGTTAAGGTGTGGAGCTAAAAGCTTCACCAAATGAGCAAGTTGTACGTTGCAGGAATTACATAGTCACCAGCGTCGGTCAGAAGCGACTGACGTCGGTCATGAGTCAACTAGGAGATGCCAACGTCAGTCATGGATCGGCTGATGTCAGTCACAGGCAGATAGGCAGGGACTGATGTCAGTCACATGTGCATCTAGAATGCTATTTCCATGGATAGAACTAAATGTTTGCATGGTAGGATTAAGTGTTAGTCTTAAGTCTGCATCTCTATCTTAAGTAAGACTATTTTGAGCCCTTGATTAGGAGGTGCATCTAATGGTTGTGATTGTATGCTCATGATCCCTAAATTTATATAATAGGGATAGATCTTCATAGCTTATTGTAATTATAGAGTAATAGTACAAGAATTGTATATGTGTATCAATCCAAGTGTTGGAGTTGATTGTAATTGAGAGAGAGATCTCTTAAAGGAAAGTGATCTAGAAAGAGATCTATACATCTGAGAGAGGTGTGTAAGAAAAGAAGTTTCTTTAATTGTATTCCTTCTATAAAGAGTTTAATACAAGTTTTAAGGGTGGTTTCTTGTATCTCTTATTGTTTGTTGTTTTCTGATTCTAGTTACTTATCATTCTAGTTTTATTATGTGTTTTATTTCTTTCACATAGTAATCAAGTTTTTTGGTTGATCCCCAACAAAATTAACATCACACTCAATCAAATGGGATCAACTCCATCTCTCCATCTCAACTCCCATATATCAAATGCTACCTTTAGAGTGATAAATTCTAGAACCTGTATCTTTCCCATATGTGCCAACCCACATAAGGCCTCTATATAAAATCCCCCACCACCAAACCCTCTAATGAATCCTTAAAATATTCAATATCTTTGGTCCCTCTTTTGGTATCTATTAAAACATCTACTCTTCTCCATTGCATAAAGACCATTAGAAAGCCACCTGAGTAAATCCCTTCCATGATACCCCCAATGGTCTCAACACATGTATGTAATTGAATTCCTAGTAATGAAGCACAAATATGACACTAATCCCATACTATCTATGTGCCCAAAAATCCTAGAGATCCTTATAAATCTAGACTAGTAATACTGGGGCCCATCAAATACAATCCTCCCAAATAGCATCTCCACCAATAACCCTAGTAAAAACTATAGAAATTGGCCATGGCTCAAGTCTAGAAATGTGAAATATGTCTCTACCATCATCATCATCATCAATCATCTATCCTCTAGTGACCTTTAATATAGTGGTCTGATCTTAAACTCCCCTCCATGCCATGTGGTATTCTCTAAATCTACTCCGTATATCAGGTCCATATAATAATATCTATCATCACTCTCTACATGATAGATGTACTCCCCTTAGATTATTATCCATGTGATCCATGTCGTATCCTCCAAAAATATGGTCATCTCACTGGTAGGTAGCATGAAGGTGTTTATCATTAGGTCCCATCTCTCAATAAGCATGATGATCATCACCACATCCCATGGTATGTGTTAGTAATGTCTAATGTCCCCTAGGCTAACCTCCTCTATATGACCCCACTCAACATATATCATCTTATCTTGTACCTTTATGAAGATCTTAGATATATAATCCATCATTTGAATCTTCTCATGAGCCTACATAATTATAAACCCTACTTATCTATTGACATCATACACTTTTCTATATCTCACTCTTTCATTATATTTTCCCCCTTTCTCACTAAATAATATACTTTACACATTCATTATAACTAATTTTACCTAAAGTTTTTGATCTACAAATCTAACCTTTTTAAAAGACCTTCAATATTTATACCTGCTTCCCCCTAATCTACACTAGTTCACATTTCCACCTGCTTCTACAAACATAAAATATGCCTATTTTTAACTACAACCCTAACCAATCCCCTTCATCACCTTCAAGAATCTATACCTTGCACATCACTACAATGTTTATAACCCCCCTCTTTTAGTTTATAATCATTTAAAAACCTTTTTAAACATTTCACCCAAATTTAATCCTACATATTTTCCTATCATTTCTCGACCACTAACAGTTCCTAAAATCATCAATAGTTTCCAGACCCTTTGTTCCCTCAAGGTCAACCATCGATGGTCAAGTTGAACTATCAATGATCATTGTGTGTGACCACGAATAGTAAAACCCTTCTATCTCCTTGTCCAAATCACCAAGCCAAACTCCACAAACAATTTAATTTAACCATATAACACTATCTTACTCACTATTTTTAGCCTACCCCAACTTTCCACTTTTATTTTCCTACCCAATTTTACCCCTACCTCAAATTAGGGCATCATGGCCTGAGAATGTTCTTTTATTTAAAATAAAAAACATAAAAACCTATATCACCCTACCCATAATCTCCTCTCTAATTTACCATCTCTTTAATTACAACTATTCTATCAAATTTAAAACAAACCCTACCTCATTCCATGATCACTAGCATGGTTGGATCCCTCATACCATTACCTGACTATATCCTTATCCACCATCCATATATTATACTCTCTCACACACCTTTCACAAACAATCACCCACTCAATCACCTCCACCTTAGCAAGATCAACACCACATGATAAATCACACATAATACCTAGACATAACTTGCCAAAAGTCAAAATATTAAAAATACATCCCCATTCTACTTTTTACATTTCCAAATGTTTAGGGTTTCCCTTTAATGTTTATGGTCATGGTGACCATCGATAGTCGACCCTATGGGCAACCCTAACCATCAATGGTTAGGGTCCCCTACTCTTTTGTCTACTTTTCTAACACAACTTTTTCATCAATAATTTGAACCTAAACTAGAAATACATTTGTTCTAAAGTTCTTCTTGGATATACTATCTAGGGAACTATGTAGGCAACATCCACTTACCTAGTGTAGATAGAGTCAACTAAACCACCCATATCCCTCTAACCCCCCACCCACCTAATCTTACACCACTTATGTTGGTTATTTTTTACCTAATTGCTTTGCCTATTTTGCAATGATTTAGCATGTTATTTTTTACCTCATCAATCAATCTTACAATTTTGACCTTTTACCCTTTATACCACCTCATTAAAAACCCAACCAATTATCTTATTCATGGGAGCAATTCCTAACCTGGATACCCATGACCAACATTGACCCTAGTTGAGTAACTTTATAAGTGTGGCTTGATCATATATGCCTAATGATGTGGACTAATTACCCTATTATGTCCTACTCAAACCCAAGTATATTGTAAGCAACATTGGCAAATTTAGTCTTTACATGATCATGACTATCATTTTTAGTCACATTTTGTGCACAAGTTTACATTTTAAATGCCCACCCACTTTTTATAACACCTACCTTGTGGCTACCCTTTATTAACTCCCAACCCATTTTCACTTTCACCTCAATTATCTCCTAGTTTGAGGGGGAATACCTCCTCCCATACTTAAGATAACAAGACCCAGACCTTAACCAACTATCTATGTTTGCTATATAGCTTGTCAAAACACTACATAATAAAAAAGGGGAAAATGTAGACATATAAAAACTACACATGATAGCTTTTCATGTCACACTATGTTTAGGACCCTCATCTAATAGGCTACCTAGACCATTAGACTCTTTTTAAAACTTGACCCTATCAAAACCCAACCTAATTCATCATTTAATTTTCCCATCTTTCACCAATTTTATTTTCATCCATCGACTATTGATGGTTAGTACTTCAAACTTGATTTAAAACTTTAAAGCATTGCTAGCTAGGTGTGAGACCAATAACTCTTTGAATGGTAAGTTTCCTTTAAAATAATATTTTAAAGCTATGAGAACAAGCAACTTTATCCACTATCAAAATAGTAACTTCCTCTATTTCACTTAGCAATTTCTTATTATAAAATAAGAATAAGAGGAAGTGAAAAGGGATACATAATCATGTATTTTGTTTTGAAGCTCTCTTGTAAGTATCCAACATCCTTTTAGTGAGAAATATCATTGTTGACTTGAAGCTCTATCAGAATCACATTTGAAGGTTTAAAATTCCATCACTCTAACCAAATTACTCTATAATTCCTTCACCAAGTTTTAGGTATCTTAGGCCTATTAGCTTTAATCTATCATATTTCTAATCTCTCTATCTTATCAAAGTTACCAGTACCTTATTTGTATCTTCTAGTCTCATAACCAAATCATTGCTTACCCAGTTTCTCAACTAGTAATTTTTATTCTAATCATTCCTAGATTAACATAGGTAACCAATGATGGTCACCCAACTATCTATGGTTAGAACCCAACCATTAATGGTCACCCAACCACTAATTATCAGACCCAACCACTGATAGTTTACCCAATCATTGATGGTCACTATGACATACATTTTTAGCAAGTTGTCTTCACTCTTTAACCCCAAATAAGATCTTACTTTTTGTGTTTCCATTTAACCACTAGGCCTTTTTTTATTTTTCAGATCTAAACCTAACCCTCTTAGCATAAAATTTGATCATTTTCTCTTAATGATCAATTTATCTTTTTTTTCATGCATATATTTACCTTCATATTATTATATGCAAGTGTCATTTCTTGTTATCATTTTTAGCTTAATTGTCATAACAATAGATTGATAGCCTCCTAGCAAGAATTACACTTCTTATATCATGTTCATACTAGGCAATCCACTCAACCATCCATCTAACAAATACCTTTTTCTAGTGTCTATCTTATTTTCAAGTTATTCTTTCCTAGCTAAAGAGGAGATCCCACCTTCATTTAGATTCACTCACACACTTTACAAGGTATTCTTCTACACACCCTATTATTAGTTTCATTACTTTACTACTAAAACTAATAAATGAGTGAAATTAACTGAAACAACCTCTTCCATTTTAATTTTTACATATTTTAATGTAACCTTCAACCATCTCCAAAAGTATAGGATCATTAGAAAAATCATAATTAATCTCATTATAGTTTTCAATAAATTGACTCCTTATATCAAATTCATGTTCTTCACACACAAGACTCCTTATATCAAATTCATGTTCTTCACACAAAAATTATTTACCTTCAAGCAATAGTTTTTATGCCTTGTTGGGAGAGGTTACAAGTAAAATTAATTCCATTTGTTGCATTAACTCCACTTATGAAATCTTAGATAATTCTATTTATGCATATGAAGACAAGTTCATTTTGTTTAATTTATGACTATTTTCCTTTATATTTCGCATTCTTCATTCTTAATACTAATTGATATACAATATCAAAATCTAAGTCTTTTACATTCAGGTTTAATTCCATATCTAAAATATCATAATGAAAATCTTCAAAATGAAGATGAGAAGTACCCTTTCCCATAACTAACTTTTAGGTAAGATTTCTACACAAATAAAGATAGATTATTGAACATAATTCCACTCCATGATTTTCATATACACATAAACCCATAAGAACCAATAAAAAGAATAGTTTACCATTAGGGAAAAATTTCAAATATTCATCAGTATATTTGAGAATGAGATCGATAATAGCCTTATTATGGTAATAATTAGAAAGAAGTGGCGGAGGATTTTTATCAATGGTACAAAATTTATTTCTTACAAAAATATTTCTTGTAATGATCGAGAGTAACTATAATGCAAACATACAATCACATTTGAGATGATAGTAAATAGTTCCCAAGATAAAATATCTTGAAATGGTAATAAAAAACTATAACTTTGACAAGGCACACATTAGGAAAACAAATTGGAATTCTTCCTCTTGTCAATTTTTTTGGCTTAATTATGACATGAAGAAAAAAAGTTTTAAAATAATTGTACAATCATATTGGTTTAATCATGTCCATTAGTGTTGTGAATGCTTGAAACTCCATGATATATTTAAGAAAGGACAAGTTATTAAATTAAATTAATAAATAAAAAGATGATGAATAGGTTATCAAAATATAATAGTCAACACAAGACTATATATTACAAGATAACATAAATATTTACTTAGAGTTGTATAGGACCACAAACAAAAATTATCACATTAGAGAAAACATTCTTGTTAAAAAATAATGAAGCCTAGAAAATATTTAGTAGCAACATTAACATTATTAGCATAAATTAGTATCTTTTATAAACCATAAATATGGCCTCTATAATATATATCATGCCTAGTATAACTTATGTCATTAATAAACCTATATGATGGATATCTAAATTTGTGGATTAAAAAACATTGACATCCTTTCTATAAAAAAAGGGTGCATTGTATATTACTTAATTGAGTAAAATATTTCTTGGCATAATTTTATGGATGCAAGAGATGAATAAATAGATGTTAAAAAATGATAAAATAACATGTTGTATTCATAAAATTATCTTTGTATTGTTGTGAATAAATACAAACACTATGGAAGGAAAACATAGATAAGAGAATTCAATATTTTTTTGCCTTTAATATTGATTATCTTGATAAATGATTTTATTAGATATTATTATTTAAATAATATTCTTGCTTTCACCTACCATTTCTCCACTCTAATTAGTAACTACAACCACCAAATTAATTAATTGCAATAAATTTGAATTTTGAAAATTTTGTGTACCATTTGGAGTTTGGGGTCAAAATTTGGTAGTAGGTGAGATAGGTGTAAGCCCAATAGTAAAAGACAAAAAAATGAGATAAAAATAAAATAAGTAGAATAATACATGAATAATAATGTGCACATCAAAATTTTAGCACAATAATAGCTAAAGAAGATAGGAAAAAAATAGAGAAACAACTAATAGAATATTTTTTGCATAGTAGAAATAGTCAGGGGAAGTCCAAAGAAGAAGAAGCCTAGAGGAGAAATATCATATCAGAAATAAATTTTAGTGGATAGAGAGGAAGGAGAAGGGGAAGAATATACAAGGAAAAATAATATTTCATGTTAGTAGTCAAAGTATGACTATAGCAACAAAATAAAAGGAGAAAAACATAAATTTTTGTGGGTTTTTTTTTTTTTTTGTGTGTGTGTGTGTGTGTGTGTAAATATATATATATATATATATATATATATATATTTGTATGTTTTTTAGTTGATGTAATTAGTTTATAGATTCATTTAATATATGAAAACTTGTGTTATTTCCATCCATACTCTACCACCATTATTTTTTTGTTTTTAGCCTGTGTTTTTTGTGTATTTTTAGCACTATAGTTGTAGCTTTAGACTATCCCAATAGTCTCAATTTTTCTATTTTATTTTATGTTTTTTGGTTGTTATCCACATGGACCTAAATTTTTATATATTATATGATAAAAATTAGTATCATTTCCCTTAGGTTTTAATCCCATTTAAACATGGAAGTAGTCATTTTTGTTTCATGGTAGTAGCCCCCTACATTTGATGGAAAGAACTATGATGTGTGGAAGATCAAGATGAAGACTATATTCAAATCTTAAGAGATATGAGAGTTGGTTGAAGGTGGATATAATGATTTTTCATACATCATAGCTTTCAATTCATTAACCAAAGAACAAAATAATTTGTTAAATGAGAATAGAAGAAAGGATGCCAAGGCATTTAGCTACATACAAATGGCATTAGTTGATTCAATCTTTCCTAGGATAGCAACAACATTCCATTCCAAACAAGCATGGGATATTAAGAGAGTGAAAAGGTGAATATTCTTAAGTTTTAAATCTTAATAAGGGACTTTTAGACCTTAAAAATGAAGGAAAATGAGTCTATCAATGACTTCTTTACAAGGATAATGAATATTATCAACCAAATAAAGATATGTGGTGATACCACTCAATATCATAAGATCATAGAGAAGGTGTTGAGGATACTTTAAATCATATTTGATCCTATAGTGGTTGAAATATAAGATTCAAAAGATTTGAGGTAAATAAAAATGGATGAGCTAATGGTTTCCTTGCAAACCCATGAACAAAGGTTGAACATGTCGGCCATCTCCTCCCATGAACAAGCATTTAATATAAATGTGAATGTGAAAGGAAAGGGGAGGGGATCAAATAATAGAGGAAGAGGAATAAATTTAATTAGTAAATAAGGTGGAAGGCATATCCATTGAGAGTCACATGGAAAAGGAATCAATAATAACACTTCTAGAGGAGAATCTACACAAAGGTATGATAAGTCTAACATGCAATGTTATTATTGTAATAGGTATAGACACTATGATAGTGAGTATAAAAAGGAGTATGATATGAATATTAGCATTCAAATTATCCAAAACATAATATGTTGAACCTAATAGGATTGAGAAAGGTGTAAGTTTTTCATAACATGCAATACTGTAGAGCAAAGTGGTAAAGAGACATGGTAATTGGATAGTGGTTATATAAACCACATGAATGGGAACAAAAAGATGTTCAACCACATTGATGAGATAATAAAATAAAAGGTGAAGATTGGAAAAAATGAGAAGGTTCCATCATGGGCAAATTAAGCATTTATATATACACTAGGTAAGGTGATAAGATGCAAATCCAAGATGTACACTATGTGCCTAGGTTGAAACACAACCTTATTAGTAGTGGGAATCTTGTAAAAAAGGGTTAAAAGGATATATTTGAGAATAGATAATGCATCATATTTTATCAGAGTGAATTAAATAGGCATATTATAGTAGTCAATATGATAAGAAATATAATGTTTCTATTGAGAATGCAAAGTGAGCTCACAACAAATTACATAGGTGTTTAATAGATTGAAAAACCTGAAGATGGCTGCGAGCGGAGGTGGAACCGGTGGCCCATCGACAGGCCCTAGGACAGAGGCAGAGGCACTTGGGGCGAGCTCTCACGGCCAAGAAAAATTTTATACCAGCGAGTGCTCCAGGCTCAGTAAAATAAATGGATGTCTCCTGAGAAGCCAAGATCGACCTATATTGGTCATTCTGTAGGAAGCTGTTCAAGAAGATGTAGAATACTTGTCATCACACACACTCATTTGCAAATTTCTGGGTATCAGGATCCCTTTGGCAGCTCTAGAAGCTTGGATTCGCCGCTCCTGGGCCATTGAAGGAGATTTTGACATTATGTTGGCAGGAAATGGGTATTTTCTGGTAAGTTTTTCTTCTGTATCTGATAGAAATCATATTTTTGAAGGAGGCCCTTAATTCTATGAGAGGGTGGGCCTATTTCTTAAACCCTGGCATATTAGGTTTAATTCAGCTAATGAACTCCCAGCTTGTGTTCCAGTCTGGGTTCATCTTCCGTGGCTTCCACTTGAATTCTAGCGGGAGGATATTCTCAAGCAGATTGGGGCTATGCTGGGCAAGCCAACGGCTATTGCACACCAGTCACTAGATAAGAAGATCATCTCGTATGCTCGTATTTGTGTCGACATAGACTTAAATAACCCGCTACCAGATTCCTTAGAAATTTGCATGGGTTCTCTGTCATGGATACAACAGCTTGACTACGAATCCATTCCCTTCAGGTGTAGAATTTGTCATGCATATGGCCACTTGCACTGGCTGTGCCCTCAGGCAGCCAAAGTTAATGAATCTGGTTCAAAATTTCAAATGTCAAAGGCAGCTGATGGTAGGAAGGAAAATGGGCATAGAACTCAGGCCGAAAACACTAAACCCCTACCTGATAAACTAGGCAAAGGGAAAAATGTAAGTAATTCAAGCATGGCGCAAGGGTTAGGAGACCATTTTCAAATAGGAATGGATGGTTTCATACCTACTAAAAAGAGAGCCAGAGGATGTGGACCAAGGCATGGAAATGCTGATAGATAAGCGGACCTGGGCTTTAATAGATTTGAGGCCCTAGACTGTATGGCTATAGAGGATGGCATCCCGATGGAAGAATAGGGGATAGAAATGGAGCAATCTGGTCAGTTTTCAGATTGTAACAAAGTCCCAAATTGGCAGGGTCAAGCGCCTCTTGTCTGCTCTCTGCAATAGGAAAGAGGCATGATCGAGGAATAGTGTGAGCTACCTGAGAAGGAAGTCAGATGGGCAGATTTGGTCAAGGAAGGGGAGTCTGGAAAAAAAGAAAAAGGTTCCAGCAGTGCCCTTGGACTCATGCAAAAGCATTTCAAGAAAGCCACTAGAAAAAGAAAGGATCAAGATAGATTGAAAATTACTGGTGATTTACTGGTGGAAGCTGGGGTTGTCAAAACCTTGGATGAACATTTTCCCCATCCCACCCAATGATTGTGTTATCATGGAATGTAAGGGGATTGCATAGCTCCCCTAAAAGGAAAGCTATGAGTAACTTGGTCTGGAATAATTCTCTGGATATTTTTTGTATTCAGGAGACTAAATTGTCAGTTGAAGCATTTACTGATTGTATGTCAAATATTTGGTCTAGAGGATAGTGGCAATGTATTGGAACTTGTGGTAGTGCTGGAGGCTTAGCTATAGGATGGGACCCAAAGAAAATTCTACCTATCCATTGGATGTCAAACATATCAGCTCTAACAATGATGGCTTCTTCTCTTGAATCCAGGGAACAATGCTTGATCACCAATGTTTATGCCCCTATCGATATTGATGGACAACTATAGCTATGGGAGCACATTTGCTACATTTGATCGTGTCACCCATTCCTGCCTTGGATAGTGGCTGGTGACTTTAATGTGGTGCTAAGTCTTGAGGAGAAAAGAGGAGGCTTGAATCGGCTTGGTCCTTCTGCTGAATGTCTTCGCCATAATGTGGAAGTGTTGTGCTTATCTGATGTTAGACCCTCAAATGGGCTGTTCACATGGAGCAATAGAAGAGCAGGTAACGCTACCATTTCTAAACGCCTTGATAGATTTCTAGTTTCTTGTTTTTGGCAATCTAGTGTTATTTCTATCAATTCTAAAATTTTGGACTAGAGGGGTTCTGATCACTGGCCTATCAAGCTGTCCATTGGCTATATTGATAGGCCCAAAAATCCTCATTTCAAGTTTTAGATGATGTGGCTTAGAGACACTTCTCTCCATGACCTCATGGCTCAGTGGTGGAGAATGGGTGGGCCTCCGTATGGAATAGCTATGTATACTTTTCTCAAAAAGCTCCAGTATGTAAAAATAAAGTTATAGGGCTGGAACAGGACTTGTTTTAGAAACTTATAATGCAAGAAAAAGCAGGATCAAGGACAGCTTGATGAAATAACCAGGCAAATAAGAGACTGTGGGTTCTCGAAAGATCTTTGCTTTGAGGAAGCTAGAGCTGCCAATGCTTTAGCGGAATGGGAACTTCGGGAAGAAATATACTGGAAGCAGAAAGCCCGCAATGACTGGCTACAAGAGGGAGACAAGAACACAACATTTTTACATAAGTCTGTGTAGGCTCAGTGTAATGGTAATTTTATTACCTCTCTTGTTACTCAGGATGGAACCGTTTTAACCTCTTCCCAAGCTATTAGTGGAGAAGTTGTCCGGTATTTATCTAAACTTTTTGCTAGTGATCTTATGCTAGATGAAGGGGAAAAAAATACTGTCATATCATGCATTCCCTAATTAGTAAATGAGGGAATGAATGAATGCCTTGTGTAGCCAATTGCCTTGCCAGAAGTGGAAGAGGTTGTCTTCAACATGAAGAGAGGTAAAGCCCCTGGTCCTAATGGATTCCCGGCTAAATTCTTTCAAGATTTTTGGGATATTATAAAACAGGATTTAATGGAGGTGGTTCAGGAATCGTATTCTAGCAGAGAAATGCTTAGATCCTTGAATGCTACGTTCCTGACACTTATTCCAAAAAAGGAACAGGCTGATAAGTTGGAGATGTATAGGCCCATTGCACTTTGCAATGTTATTTACAAAATCATTTCTAAAATTATAGCTCATAGATTGAAAGGGCTCCTCCCTAGCCTTATTTTGGAAGAGCAAGGGGGCTTTGTTGCTGGAAGGCAGATCTTGGACGGAGTGGTGATCACTGCTAAAGCAATTCACTCTATGAGCACTTCACAGGAGAAGGCTATGTTTATAAAGCTTGACCTTGCCAAAGCCTATGACAAAGTTAGCTGGAGATTTCTAAGCAAAATCCTCCTAGCATTTGGATTCAGTCAGGAGTGGATCAGTTGGGTGTTCAGTTGTATTACAATGCCTTCTTTTTTGGTCCTTATAAATGGAGCTCCTACGAAACTTTTTGGTGCTTCGTGTGGCCTTCGACAAGGAGATCTGCTTTCACCATACTTCTTCATCATTATGGCCGAGGGGCTTGGGCGGCTCCTCAAATTTTGGGCCTCTCAGAATACTCTACAGGGTTGGAATTGGGGAAATGGGATCACTACCTTGACTCATTTACAATTTGTCGATGATACCATTTTAGCAGGTAGAGCACAGATCCGTGAAGTAGAAGCTTTCTGTCACACCCTTGATAATTACTTGGAGGCTTCAGGACAAAATATTAATGATCACAAGTCTTCTATTGTCTTCTTCAACACGCCAGATTCTATTTAGAGAAGAATAGCTACCATTCTGAGATTCCAAATTCACACACTCCCAGTAACTTATTTAGGCATTCCCATTATGGTGGGGAGGCAGCCCAGGCTTTTTTGGCCGAATGTCTTGGACAAGCTAAGATGAAAGATCAACCATTGGACCCATAGATGGCTGTCCACTGCAAGTCATGTGATTCTTTTGAAATCTGTTATTCAGGCTTTGCCCATTTACTGGTGCATGATTCAAACTGCCCCAGCCTATTTTCTCAAAGAATATGACGGCCTTTCCAAGAGATTTCTATGGAGCGAGAATCTCCAAAACACCAAGTGGAGCCTAATCAACTGGGAGACAGTGTGTAGACCAAAGCAGGGAGGAGGCCTAGAATTGTGTTCAGCTATTTTGGGCAGTGAAGCCTTGGCTACAAAGTTATATTGGAGATGGTGCTCTAATCAATCTGCTCTCTGGGCCAAAATTTTGACAGCCAAGTACTTTCCTGCTACTGTGCCTCAGGACATTTCTAGATTTCCTCTTGAGGGTAGAGGATCGATGGTTTGGAGCACCCTTAAGGCTGGCGCACAGTTAGTGAAGCAGAGTCTCTTCTGGGTGTGCAACAGTGGTTCTAAAGCTTTGTTCTGGGAAGACTCTTGGGATGGTGAGCCTCCCCTGTTAGATTCACATCCTCACTTACAGCCTCTTGCTGAATTCTTTCTCTCAGCGGGTTGGAACACTATGATGCATTATAAGGAGGCTATCAGCATGGGCTTGGCTATTGGATATAGGTCAAAAAATTCTTTTGAATGGCCACTGGGAGGATTTGCTGAGGATAGAAATGAGCTACGCCATATCCTAGAGTCTAGAGGATGCAATTCTGTTCAGGGTCATGATGTCCTTGCTTGGGGGGGAGATGTGTCTGGACAGTACTCTATTTCATCTAGATACACGCTATTGGTTAAACAAATTTTCAATGAGGAACAGTTCTTGTGGGGGAAAAAATTATGGAACCCGATTTCCTGGCCCAAATGCAACTTTTTTCTGTGGACTCTTACACACAAGAAATGCCTCACCTGGGAGATTTTATGTAAACGTGGTTTTTAGGGGCCATCTGTCTGTGTCTTCTGCTATAGCAGTGAGGAGATAGGGGAGCATTTATTTTTTCAATGTCCCCTTGCTAAACAGGTCTGGCACCTGTGGTGGTCTGCCTGGGGCGCCCCATGTCGCCATGTGCATTCGCTGTGCGAATTTTGGAACAAAATCGGGCCTGGTCCAGCAAGGAGTTCGCTATTGCAAAAGACATGGGCTGTTGGCCCTTCTTTTATCTTAAGGAATTTTTGGTTAGAAAGAAACAAGAGAATATTCAAGGGAGAGCGGCTTGAATGGAGACAGCTGTGGTCAAAAATGTTAAATTCATTGCAGGAGGCTTTGCACGCTAAGTGTTTGAGTGGAGCTGATTTTGACGCTGAGGAGGTTAGACAATTTAAACAGTTGGGCTTGGTTTTAAACCCCTGCAGTGACTTGGCACCGGCTGGAGGTGCACAGCAAGGAAACAAACAAAAAGTGCATCTTGTTAATAGAGAAGGACATTGGCAGCGACCTGAGCCTGGGATTATTAAAGTTAACACGGATGGATCCTCACGGGGTAACCCAGGTGAGGCTGGAATAGGAGGTGTTGCTCGAGATAGCTCTGGGAGAATCTAATTTATATTTTTGATTTACAAAGGCTATCATACAAACAATCTTATGGAAGCCATAGCGATTCTGGAAGCTTTGAAATTCTACTGTCAATGTGGATGTCATAATGTCATCTGCGAATCAGATTCGCAAGTTGTGGTTAATTTGCTGAACAATGATATTACAGGTAAAGTGGATTGGCATCTTAATATCATTATTCTTCAGATCAGACAGTTAATTATCTCATTGAATTCCATTGCTTTCAAACATATTCTGCATGAATGGAATGGCGTAGCTGACCACCTTGCCAAATGGGCTTCAGAAAATGGATCCATGTGGAGCATTACTGACCTGAGAATGCTCCCAGCTAGTATGTATCAGGAGATGGTTCAGCTGGTGAACCAGGAAAATGAATTTTAATCCAGCCTTTCCGTTTTCTTAATAAATTTTTACCCCTGTTAAGTTGCAAAGTGAGCTCACAACAACATTCAAAATCATGATAGTAGATGAGTCTACTCTTTAGCACTTTAAATATGGATATTTTATATTTGGAGGTTTGAACCTTATTCATAAAAATAAAATGGTGAGAGGGTTTCCCCTTATATAACAACTAAATAAAATATGTGAAGGATGCATATTGGGAAAGAAACATAAGAGTAAATTTCCTATGGGTAAAGCATGGAGAGCTAGAGCTCCTTTATAGTTGATACATTCAAACTTGTGTGGTCTAATAAAGACCACCTCCCTATCCAATAATATATACTTCATGACATTCATATATGACTTCATTTTTAATATGTGGTTTTACTCATTTTATAATAAATTAGATGCATTTGAGACCTTCAATAAATTTAAGGCTATGGTGGAGAAATAAAATTGCCACTATATCAAAATTTTAAGAATGAATAGAGGGGGAGAGTATATCTCTAATGAGTTCATGAATTTTTGCAAGGATCATGGAATTAAGAATTAATTTATATCTAGGTATACACCATAGAAAAATGGTGTGGTTGATTGGAAGAATAGGACCATCCAAGATAGGGAAAGGACCATGGCTAATCCAAGAAATATTTTAGATGACCATTCAGGCGATGGTTCTACCCCAATTGGTGGTAGAACTTTTGAGAGCCATAAATTTTGCACCATAGCTCCATTTTACTCCCCATTTAAAATATTGGAAGTATAATAATGAGGGGAACATCATGATATGGCATGAGTTTCACTCAGTGGGTTTTAACACCTAAAAAATAAATGGAAGTTCC
>JARHVA010004434.1:1212500-1260000 GCA_037957365.1 Torreya grandis
AAAAAAACTTATATAACTATGTCATACATTTTTAATCAACCTTTTAGATCATATGCAAAGAATGATCCATATAAGAAAAAAATCAATTTTTTGAATCACAATTCATGATTCATAAAAAAAATTGATTTTTCATGATGGATCAAAAACACTGTGATGGATCACAAAATGTGATTCAAAATCATCATTACAGTTATATCTAAAATTTCATTCTATAATGTTATAAATGTGAAAGCCTCATGTATTTTAGTGTTTAAATGTTTGCCTTCCTAAAAATAATTAAGTTACAATGGTTTTGTTATATACAAAATTTGGACCATATAGAAGTTAAGTAAACCTTCTAAAATTTTGGATAACATGGAACTATCTCTACCTATAGATAAGCTACTTCAAGAGATAAATCTCTAGATTTGAAAGGGCTAACTCCCTTGATCTATCTTTTAGGCTCACACTACACTATGATAATCACTATTGGGGGTAAAAAGGGAATAATTAAACATAAATAAACCTAAAATAATGAAGGTGATACACTAAATATAGGTCTATAAAACACATTACATTTTCACTATGAAAGAACCATACTAAAACTGACCTCAACTCTATGTCCTTCTAGCATAAGTGTTTCTCATAAAGACAAATTGATATGCATATTCAAAGGTGGGTGAAAAGGAGGTTTTATCATAGACACTTATAATCCATCTCACACTTCAAAACATACTTATCAAACATATACACTTCATGAGACCTATTAGAAGAGACATCACTCACATAAAAAATGAAAGAACATAATGGAAGTGAGGAGAAGAAATTCATCATTTGTCAACCACATAAACCAATTCACATACTTAGTCAAGAAATTTCAATGATGAAATCAAGTTTCATAACTTTATTCAAATGAAAATCAATATTACAAACTAGTAGGGCTTTACCATACCAATTGTGGATCCATCACAAAGACAAAAAGGCTTGCATATATAGAATATAGGAGAGGAGAGATAAGAAGATAAGTTTCATAGTCACAAGGCCAAGTGTCAATAATTTGAAACAAATTACAATTCAATAGAATGAGTTGTAAAATATTTCATTAAGTTGTCATGAATATGTGTCAATTTGAAACATATCTCCTTCCTCAAGTTGGCATAGAGATCTCCATGGTCCTTCTTGAAACTTCCCTCATGATGATTAATAGTCCATCTATCTTAAAATACCTTACAAGGCCTTAACACATACTATATAAATTGATAAGGTGGATATATTATTGTGATAATCATGTATGCCTCTCTAACTGATGAACCTATCTTATACACTTGTTGTTCACTATTTGCAATCACTCACTAGCCTTCTAGGCCTAGATATTCACTCTTGTCACTTAAGTGGCCTATAGATATTCAAGAATGTTTATTTAATAGTTGTTAGGAAAGTCACTTATACCTTATTTTTCTCTATTATATCAAATAGACCTCAAGAGATTTAATGTCACTCTTCTCACTATCACACTTAGGCGGTCACATTTCTTGTCACTATGACATTCAAGACTGTTTGATATGAACATTCTAGTAGAGGTATTTTTATGCATCACTAAGGCAAGAATTTAGATTTAGGAGTTTAAAAAAGTAATTACACACTATTAAAATTACTTTAACTCACTAATTCCCCTATTTACCTACAATTCAACTCAAATCTTGTAGAAAACCCATATTCTACCTTGTCAGTATAAGTGATGGTATGGAAAAATTGGATATAAATGATCCTAAGAGAGTGATAAAAATTTAAAACAAAATTTCAAGTCAAATTTTACCCTTATAGATTCATATCCCTTCATGTTTTATCCACTGGGTTCATACAAGGGTTTTAGGAGGGTCTTAGGATGTTAGGCTTGTTAATAATGATTAATAAAATATAGATGCTTAACCTTAAAAAAAATTACATTGAGATAAATTTAATTAACCCCCTCAACTATCCCTATCTTATTTAGGTGCCATGCACACCATCCATATAGATATGAGTAAATGAAATTGGCTCTGGATCTTCTTCTTAGCATTATGAGTACCCTTAAGAGAAGATTAGGCCAAAATGGATAATTTTAATTTATTATTTGAAAAATTATGGTTATAATCCATCCTAAACTCTCCCTTATATGTTAAAAAATGTTTTTTAAGGATCATGTGGTCATATGAGTCAAGTTATAGTCCATTAGGGTTTATGCCTAGCATTAAGACTAATCTGCAAGAGTGTGTTTCCTATGTGTATGAACACTTGTGATGGATTCCAATGGATTTAGGTACTCTTAAAAAAAAAATCATCCAAATAAAACATATAAATCATACCATATTCTTCTAAGGTTTTCAAATTTCTTTCTTTCTTTGTTCATATACTTTTCTTGGAGGTTTGCCTTGATTATGGAGTGTCCTCTATCTGAGACAAAATATAGGAAACTTAACCTATTGGTAAAAACTAACTGAGACCATGGAGGTCTATATTATATAATTAATACCTTTTCCACCAAGTTCAAATTCTTGATTATTCCCATATAGTATTTAAAATCAAAATTTCCTGTGACTAGCTTCTAGGTTATGGTTGTGTGTAGGATTTTGATAGAGTTTGAGAAACTTGAGATATGATTGTATTTTCTCATATTTGGGTCTATGAATAACATGAAAAAATAGGTTAATAAATTTAATATTGGTATATATGTGTTCATATCATGTTATACCTCTTCCTACTAAAAAAACTTGTGTCTTTCATGAATTACGGCTAGTCTGCATATTGTGTGCATAATTTGGACTAACTATAAGTTGAGGTTATAAAACCTAGCTTAGAAATTTTTTTAATATATTTACATATCTATTGATATCTCACCAAATTTTATTTTTTCACTATAAAATTTATATCTACATGGTCATCCATCTTACACTACTATCTACCAACTAGACTTGCATTCTTGGTTAACATGAGCTAGTCTTCCTCTTCAGTCAGATTGTAGGTGTGCATTAGTGAAAATAAAAGTCTCTTGTAGGTGATGAAAGATGTTTGATTATTTTACTTCATTATTTTATTTTCCTTTAATTTTATTAGGTCACTTCAAACCTGAATGATTTTTTATGTCTACATACCATGTTTCTCATCTATCACCATCAATTCATTATGTGCCACTATAAGCTACATGTTTCTTTTTAGACTAAAAGGCACTATGTTTACTAAGTGTTTCCGATAAAGACCTGTCTAAGTTGTAAACCACTCAAATATCTATTATAAACATAATGATTTAGATGGGGTGAATCAATCTCTTAAAAATTTCTTTCACATGTACTTTATTATTCCTTGAACCATCAAAGCAATACAAAGATGTAACAGTGCATAAAGAGTCACTCATATGAGCATAACACAAAAATACACATATGAGTGGGAAAAAATCAAGGTTAATAAAACCCTTTGATCCTTGAAAATGGAATAAAATCCTATAATTTAAAATATCATACTTTTTTGAAGTACCAATTACACATGGAGCACCAACACCAATTATCTAAACACCAACCCAAATAGGTTTTAACAAGCACCAACTTCGAAGAAGGCACCGACACCCTAGATGACTCAACACCAAATCAATAAATTAATTAATTTTATCACCTTTATAACACCCTATTTATCAAAAAATTAATGATTACCACCTCTTCATCTCTTCACACTCTTATCCCCCTCAAACTACCTTTTAGGTCTATTCACTAAATTAGGTCTCTTCAAGATAGATTAGGTCATATGACCTTGATCCTAATATACAATTACCCTTTTATATATTAATGATATTTTATCTAAACCCATATTATTTTATATAATACCTCATTCATTTCTTTATAATTGTATTTCCTTTGCTTACGTACTCACTCTATCTGACTAGTCAATTACAAATATTAGGCCTTGTTCTTATACTAGCCTCTTGCTCGTACACCTTTTAGTTGGCCATATAGCATATCACATTTATATTTTACACATAATAAGAATTATTGAATTAAAAAAAACATTAATAAATCATTATATTAGGTTTTCCATATCTCAAATGGATTGAATCATTCTTTAGGCTTTAAGGAGACCTACTTCAATTAGACCTTCATTAACACACGCTACCCTTTGATCTTCTTAGAACAGTTTAAAACTAAAAAATCCAAAGGAAAAATTATTATGAAACTAAAATAAACACTTAATAATATAATATTACGTCCATGACACCTTTTATTTCCAATCAAAACTTGAATCATGACATTAATATTGTTTACATTAGGCCTTCACATATACAAAAAGGTTTGTCTTGAACAACTAAAGATAAAACAATGTGTAGACACACAACCATGACAATAAAACATATACACAGAACTTAAAAGACCTAAAAAATTTCATCAAGATAATTATACTTCATTACATATGGAAAAAGGACTCAAACCCTTCTCTTCAAATATCCCACTCAGAACTACCAGCTTTCCTCAAAGACCAATCATGGTGATAATGACCTTCAACAGGTGTATGACCAATTTAAAAGACTTATAATGTATGTATATGATATTATTATATCATTATAAAATTATTTTATATAAATAAAACATGGTAAAATGACAAATATTGATCTTATAGACCAATCTCATGACCTTGCATCTCATTATCTCATCTATACTAGATATGTCAACTTGTGAACAACTTTTTCACTATAATCATTGACCTTAAAAACTTATATCAAACATTAAAATGTCTTAAAATTAATAAAAAATTTATCCATGAACTTGTATTTATCACTATTTTATGATAACACATTCCTAATCATATTTTCACTGTTTCTTGGGTTTTTTACTATTTCCATAATTAGTTATGCTAGTGACTGGCTAACTTGGATGAATGGTTTAGCACACTTGAGCACTAGAACCAATCCATAAATCATAAATAAAACATAATATGAGTATAAATCTTAAAAATTCATCAATTTTTAAACTTTTACTTTCTCAAAATTGATTTCTATAGTAAATTTTTGAAAAATATGCACTTTCCTGTAAGGTCTACTCATACACCTAACCACTCAATCATACCTATAGGTGACTCAAGGAGTTTAATACAAAATAAAATATATTTTATAGTCATTTTATAACATTATAGGCTATTTTTAGCAATATATTCAACATCAAATCCTTATTAGGGTTCTAAGAAGGTTTAAACCTATTTTCATTCTTAACAATCCTTCATAAAGCATAGCCCCTTAACCCAAAAACAAATGCCTAGAATTTTGAGTTAGTAACCTTACCCATCTACCATTAATATATTAGGCTCTGATGTATAGGTTTTATGAGAAAATTATCATAATAAAAACCTTCTCAAGTAGAGAACCCTTGATTTTGTGCACTTGAGAGATCTTAGAACACATTTTCATGCCTTATCCTTCTAACTTTAACATAAAATTTCATGATCAAACTTGAAAAATCATAACTTACCTATGAAAAATATTATATGATCTCATACACCTTGGAATTTGATAATGACCCCTAATTAGGCCTCTCTCTCTCTCTCTCTCTCTCTCTCTCTCTCTCTCTCTCTCTCTCTCTCTCTCTCTCTCTCTCTCTCTCTACTTGCTTAGACCTTGACCTAAAATTCACATTAGGCCTTAAAATTGACCTTCATGCCTCTTTCCATGTGCTCTCCACCACTCTCACATACTCAAGAAACATCATAATTGATTAAACATTTTTATATATCATTCATGTATCCTAAAAATAGATCATGATTCCTCATTAGGCTAAGTAGGGTCTAGAACTAGTTTCTTTGGAGATTTAGACTAAAGTACTTACCCCTGTAGAATCCACCTTTAAACTCTCTTGACTAATCCAATGCCTCATATGCATGATAAATCAAACTTATACAAATTTTAATGCTTATATGCATTCATATTACCAAGCCATCATTCTTATTCATGCACAATACTATGCATCCTTATGTACATACCTTCTCAAGGAACTATAAGACTTAAACACTTGACAACTTTGACAATAAGGACCTTCCATGCTAAACTTCACATCAAACTTGAAATCATAAGAACATATACCAAACATATCTTAAAATCTCATAATCATTGCAACATTGATCAATATTCACTTTCGTAGCTACATTCTTTAATGGCATCATGAAGACCTTCTCAAGAGACTTTGACATCAATGCCAAACCTCAATAATAGGAATAATGTTCAACAATATGCCCCTTTGTCATAGATGGAAAAATAGACTGCAAGATGATCATTATTATCTACCCATTTGACATAAATGACAATTATGTCTAAAACTCCTTGGATCACACTCCTTATAACCAAAATGATCAACACATATGACTATGAGTTTATGAGATATAATACAACCATGTTGCCCCTATATCCATGCATACCTTCTTGGAATGACTCACCTATTTTTTGATCTAAATTAACTTTCTTATCTCCTCTTATGTACTTGGCTTATTTAATGATTGATAGGGGTAATAGTTACACCCAATTCTTGTCTTAGGTGTTCAAATGTTACCTTTGGAAGTGGTTTGGTCAAAATGTCTACAATTTGATCCTATGTAGAAACATATTCAAGTTTGACACTTTTCTCACTTACCTGATCTCTTAGAAAATGATACTTGATGGAAATGTTTGTAATGTCCCTTACTTAGGGGCTCCTTTTTCTGCACAAAGCTCTGATCAACTGTAATATCCCCTTCAAATAGGGAATATAAAAACATAAATAGTTCTGAACAAAGATACAATCTTGCAGAATAAATTCAAATATGCATAAATAAATCACAATATATCTCTTATCTGCTAATCAAATATCTTATCACTTGTTCAAATAATTACAATTACAGCCTTCTCTCATACAAATAAAGAATATTAACATCCAGTCTTAAAACCTTGATCTTCTGCCAATCTAGAAATGAAACCTGAATTATGTCTCGTCTCGGCCTGCTGTGTCGAACAAACAGTCACCGGCGTCGGTCGATATACTGTCGACGTCGGTCAATGTAGGTCCTTCTCTGCCGACATCGGTCTTCAGTCAGCCGATGTCAGTCACTGGGGATCTCTGTTTGCCGAGGTCGGTGTTTGAACGGATCTATACAGACTTAGTAGGGCTGCCAATTAAGCACAACCTATCTGTTTTCAACCCCTGATAGCTGAACAACCTGATCTCAAGAATATATGATTCTAATACAGAAGGTCTATATCTGTATAACTTATTGGATCAAAACTAAATAAAGAAATACCTGAAATACTGTGATAACTTCTGTGTGAAGCTATCTCTTAAATTTGTATACCTCTGTGATAACTTCTATATGAAGCTATCTCTCAATTTGGCAATAAATCAGCTGATATCTCACAGCCCTTAAATCACACACAATGAAGAGTTGACATTCTCCACTGTAATGGAATCTTGGAACCCTTGGTTCAGTCTTCACAGAAGAAATTCTTCAAAATCAATAATCAATAATCAATGGCTAATCCAAACTCTCTCCCATGAGAAACCCTTATACCCTCCAAAGGTGTGCTTGCTAAAATTAGATTTCCTCAAATTAGAACTTGGGTTTCTTAAATTAGAATTCCTCAAATTAGAACTTGGGTCTTAAAAATAGACCAATTATTAAATTAGAATTAGGGTCTTAAAATTAGACCAACTAATTAATAATTAATAATTAATTATTAATTAGACCAAATAATTAATATTTGATTAAATCAATCAAATATTAATATCTCTCTTAATTCATATCCAAAAAACCCGAACAAAAAATTCAAGCCCAGCTCCATCAAGACCCTCTATCCATCCCATCAGCCTATGTAGGTCGTATAATAGGCTAATCCTCAACTCTAAAAATGTCAACTCAAAAGGGGACATGACAATCTGCCCCTCCTGAAATTGCTTGCCCTCAAGCAATCACTGAATGATACACCCATCAATCCACCTGGATCCCAAATGTAGTCATGATCTTCACTGATATCAATCAATGCAAACTCCATGCCATGTCCATCCCTAGTACTAAGATTAGCACCCCAACATCCAATCCATAAATGAAAATCAGCAATCAACTCAAGCAGACTCTTTACTTGAATAATATCTAAATCTGGATTGTGAAGGCTAGAAATAGTCATATCATCATCAACCTGTGACCCAATTGTAACAGAAAGCTGAGTCCCTACCACATGTGATAACTCCTAAAATACACTCACCTCAAGACCAAGCTCATCCTCATATCTCTCCTATGTTGGTGCCAATGTGCACTCGTCATCGCACTCTATCATGTCATGTCGTATGAGCATCTCCATGCGATGAAAAAACATATATCTGAAGCTATTGCCCCGTATTTCCTTAAGAATATGTGTCTTCCCATCAACATCAAAGTGAACCTCCATGTCCTTGAGATGGAGAGTAACTTCCTCAAATAAATGAAGCCACTTCATACCCAAGACTAAGTCTATATCCCCCATGTTGAGCACATAATAATCAGCCTTGAACTCATAGTTGTTCAAGCGCAATGGGAGATCTCTGATCATCCATTCACACCTGAGAGTGTGACCATCAGCTACCTTAACTCTAATGCCCTCAAAATCTTCAGTAGTGAGTCCACATTTCTCCACAAATCTAGCATTTATGAAATTATGTGTGGCTCTTGTATCAAGAAGGGTGATGACCTTCTGCCCTGCCAAAACTCCACGGAGTCTAAATGACTCATCTGACTGAATGCTGGATAGACATGCCTCCTGTATATGAAGCTCTAAATCTTCCCCTACCTTAGGCTCTAAAGCCTCTGCCTCCTCAAACCCATCATGTTGTTTGGAATCCTCAGAATCTAAATCCTCGTAATATGCCCACATCACATGATTCGCCTTGCCCTTAGGCCTCAAAGGACAATCTTGATGGATATCATATGGACCTTTACAGTAGAAGCAAAGCTTCTTTTTGTGTAGATCATTAAGTGCCTCAGATCCAAAGGTGGTGCTGTTGGATTGGCCTTTGAATCATTCTTTACACCTGATTTATCTATGCTGAAATCTGGTCTCTCTGTATCTCTGTTGGAGCACTTATGGTCTCTAGATGAAGAATTACCTCTGGAGTTATATTTATTAGATGGGGCTGCCATCTCCATACTACTCGCCTTCTTCATAGCTTCCTATAAGGAAGGAGGATCAAAGCCTTTGATCCAACCTCTCAATGGTTCTGTCAATCCCTCCATGAAGAGTACTACTAGTCGCCTCTCTGAAATATCAAAAACCATAACTGATAACTTCTAGAAGTCACCAATGTAAGACTCTAGACTGCCACTTTGGCGCAACTTTGCCAACTCTCAGAAAGAAGACTTTGGATCCCTCCTATCAAAATTCTCTACCAACCTATCCACAAACTCCTGATAAGATGTGATCCGATCATGATGGAGTGTCACCATCCCGTGGTGCCACCAATCGTGAGCTACTCCCTCAAGATATAGTGTCGCATATCTGATAGCATCTTCCTCAACCATCAGATGCAATGTGAGAAAGGTGTCCAACTTACTAATCCAAGCCTACACTATGACCTTACCACTTCCGTCAAACATCGCGAGTGTGAGCCTGCTTGTAGCATGCTTAAGATCATTGTTCTGGTGTCTAGGTCTCCTGTCCTATCTAGCCAATCTGTAGTGCTCTCTCCTCAGATTAACAAAATGATCAAAGGTCATCCTCTCTCAAACATGAGGAGGTAATAAGTTCCACTCATAATTTACAACTAGGTAAACATCTGCAAATGAGGAATCTCCTGCCTCTTCCTCTGCTGGAACGTCTGGTTCTTCTTGAACAAATGTAGGATGTGTAGGTCTACCCACTATCCTAGAATGGGTCAGCTATGGTCTCTGATTAATAGTAACACTCTTATTATCTCCTTGTTCCCTATTTTATCTATTGGGTGCGTTCATTCCCCTTATCATAGTAGTAAGTGTCTGTAGTGTCTGATTCATCTGTTGTTGCCTTGACATCATATCACGGTGAAATTCTCTGGTGTCTTGATTAGCATCATACCTATGGCCCTTGGGTGGGCTACCCTCACATATATCACTCATGATAATCTGCTACTATTCTAATAATTGGGTACCTTCAAGCAAAGCTCTACTGCGTGTGTAATACCCGTGTGGTCCCAACTCTTGTGGCTGCATAAGATCTTCAAACCCTCAGGATGGCAGGATTTAGCTCAGATACCACTGTAATGTCCCTTAATTAGGGGCTCCTTTTTATGCACAAAGCTCTGATCAACTATAATATCTCCTTCAAATAGGGAATAGAGAAACACAAATAGTTCTGAACAAAGATACAATCTTGCAAAATAAATTCAAATATGCATAAATAAATCATAATATATCTCTTATCTGCTAATCAAATATCTTATCATTTGTTCAAATAATTACAATTACAGCCTTCTCTCATACAAATAAAGAATATTAACATCCAGTCTTAAAACCTTGATCTTCTACCAATCTAGAAATGAAACCTGAATTTTATCTCATCTCGGCCTGCTGTGTCGAACACACAGTCAACGACGTCGATCGATATACTACCGACATCGGTCACTGTAGGTCCTTCTCTGCCAACGTCGGTCTTCAGTCGGCCGATGTCAGTCACTGGGGATCTCTGTCTATTGAGGTTGGTGTCTGAACGGATCTGTACAGACTTAGTACGGCCGCCAATTAAGCATAACCTATCTGTTTTCAACCCCTGATAGCTGAACAACCTGATCTCAAGAATATATGATTCTAATACAGAAGGTCTATATCTATATAACGTATTGGATCAAAACTAAATAAATAAATACTTGAAATACTATGATAACTTCTATGTGAAGCTATCTCTTAAATTTGTATACCTCTGTGATAACTTCTATATGAAGCTATCTCTCAATTTGGCAATAAATCAGCTGATATCTCACAGCCTCTAAATCGCACACAATGAAGAGTTGATGTTCTCCACTGCAATGGAATCCTGGAACCCTTGGCTCAGTCTTCACAGAAGAAATTCTTCAAAATCAATAATCAATAATCAATGGCTAATCCAAACTCTCTCCCATGAGAAACCCTTATACCCTCCAAAGGTGTGCTTGCTAAAATTAGATTTCCTCAAATTAGAACTTGGGTTTCTTAAATTAGAATTCCTCAAATTAGAACTTGGGTCTTAAAATTAGACCAATTCTTAAATTAGAATTAGGGTCTTAAAATTAGACCAACTAATTAATAATTAATAATTAATTATTAATTAGACCAAATAATTAATATTTGATTAAATCAATTAAATATTAATATCTCTCTTAATTCATATCCAAAAAACCTGCACAAAAAAAGCAAGCCCAACTCCATCAAGACCCTCTATCCATCCCATCAGCCTACGAAGGTCGTATAATAGGCTAATCCTCAACTCTGAACATGTCAAATCAAAAGGGGACATGACAATGTTCTTAGTCCTTGAATTCATGATAGGGTTTTTTGAGACACTTATTTCACATGTATTATCATAATAAATAGGGTTAGGATCATCATACTCCACCTTGTAGTCTTTTAGGGTTTGTCTCATCCATAAGACTTGAGTGAAATATGAAGCTACTACAATTTACTTATCCTCAAAACTTGATAATGGTAATTATGGTTGCTTCTTGATTATCCAAATAACTAGGTACCCACCTAAGAATAATGCTCCTCCACTGGTACTTTTCCTATCATCTAGACTTCTTACCTAGTTTGCATTTTTATAGGTTGTCAAATTGAAATTTTTGATCTTTGGATACAACAACCCATAATCCATAATCCACTAAGATACCTGAGTATCATTTTTATTGATTGAAAATTATTTTCCTTTGGATATGATTGAAAACTTACCAAAATACTTACTACTTACATGATGTTAGGTCTAGATGTAATGGTGTACAGAAAAATTCTAATCATTGACCTAGATGATGTTTAATTTACCTTTGGAGACTCATCTTCCTTTCTCAACTTACACCCTATGATCATAGGTGTTATAACTACCTTGTAATATTCCATCTCAAACTTATTCAACATCTCTCTTATGTATTTTTCTTGTGAAATGAATATACCTTTTTTTAGATTGAGTGATTTGAAACCTAAGAAAGATTGATAGATATCCAAGTATGGACATCTTAAACTCTTTATTCATCACCTCTACAAAGCCTTTGATCATGTTATCATTGTTTCCACCAAATATGATGCCATCCATATATAAAAAAACTATCAACTAATGATCATCTTATAATTTTATGTATAGGTTACTATTTGCAACTCCTCTTTTAAATCCTTAATCAAAAAAATACATGTCTAACCTAGCATACCAAGCTCTAGGAGCTTTCTTTACACCATAAAGAGCCTTTTTCAACTTGAAAACATATTCCTTGTCACCTTATAGTGAGAACCCCTTAGGTTCCTCTATGTACACCTCCTCTTCCAAATTCCCATTCAAAAAGATAGATTTGACATCCATCTGGTATACCTTGAACCCTTTGAATCCTACATAATCAATAAACAATATGATGGCCTTATATTTTTATATTGGTGTAAATTTATCCTAAAATTCTATCCCTTTTACTTGTGCATATCCATTTCATACAAATTTTTCCTTGTTCCTAATGAATTTTCCATCTTCATTCAAATTTTTCTAAACACCCATTTTTTCCCAATTACATACTTATCTTTAGGCCTAGGAACTAGTTTCTAAGTCACATTCTTCTCTACTTGGTCTAACTCCTCATTTATATCACCTACCCAATATTTTTATTTTATTGTTTTTATAAGATACTTAGGTTTAGTATTAGATAATATAGTAAGATTATCTTAATTTAGATTAATTACTAGTCTCTTCCTTGTTTGCATACATGAATTATTTTTACAATGATTTGAGATTTAGGATGATCACTTTGAATATATCTTGAGGGACCTTTTAACTCATGTGTATCATCAACTTATTCTTCCTTATCAACATCAATAGTTTCCTCTTCATTATTGAATTCTAGATTCTCTAAAGTATCCTTTGACTATGAGTGTGATTTCTTTGTCTCATCAATCTTCACATTGGTGCTCTCCACTATCTTCTATAACCTTTTGTTATAACAGCTATAGGATAAGATAATTGATGAGTATAATAATAATATACCTTCATCAGATATGAAATCAAACTTTCCTAAGTATTCATAATCTCTTTTGATGAAACATTTGCTCCCAAACACTCTAAAGCATTCCACATTAATAGGTCTCCATTTCTATAGTTTATAAGGAATCTTGTTGTCATTATTCTTTATTTATCCTTTATTAAAAATGTAGACTATAGTTCTCAATACCTCTCTCCCATATCCATTAGATAATATAGACTCATTTATCATATTTTTATCCATCTCTTGAACTCTCCAAATCTTTCTCTCCACTACCCCATTCTACTAAGGTGTTATAGCTACTGAGAACTATCTCCTTATTCCATGAACCTTTAAAAAGTCATCAAACTCATTGGACCAAAAATCTCCTCCTCTATCATATCTTAGATACTTGATCTTCCCATTATTTTTATTCTCAATAAGAGACGTGAATATCTTGAAATTTTCAAGAGCTTCTAAATTTTTTCCCATGAATGTTACCCAAGTCATTCTTTTGTACTTATCCATGAGTATCATGAAGTAGATATCTCCTTGAATTATTTACCTTAATTTAGGCCCATAGAGATCAGTGTGTATTAACTCCAAGTGTCTATTAGTAGAGTAATCCTTAGACTTGAACCTTCATGTCTACTTACCATGTTGACATGATTTGCAAAGTATGTTTGTAAGTTTGGTGATCTTAGGATTTTTTTCATCTAATTATTAATGCTTATCTTAACTATATTATCAAAGTTTAGATAACCTAACCTTATGTTCCATAAACAAATTTCACCCATCTTGATCATAAATAATCTCTCCTTCTTGAGCTCATTCAACACATATAGATCATTCTAAGTTCTCTTAGTATTGATAATTAGATTTATTGATTTGGCTGTCCTTATCTCACATCCTTTGTCATGAAAGGTTAGTGTGTCTCCTTGATTGAAATTTTAATTACACTAAGAAATTTATGTTTCAAACCTTCCACATACAACACATTTTTTGTCTTGGTCTTCCCATTGTCCAAAGACAAGATACTCTTGCCAACTATACTAGAAATTGTGTTGTCTTCAAACCTAACCATTCTTGCAACATTATTATTTAATGAGATGAACTTATTTTTGTCTCCTGTCATGTGGTTTGAGAAGAATATATATATATATATATACATACATACATATACACACATTTCATGCCTCCATATTGAATTTGAAAGGCAGTTGAAGCTAAAATAGAATCCACTTTAGTCTTTTATTCTTCCTTTGCAAATAGTACATCTTGACTCTTGGTCTCAATATGATTAGTCCTAACTTGATTTGGATTCCATAATAATGTTTGGCCCTTATCATACACTCTATAAGATTCATATCTCTTTTTGAATCTTGAGGGCCTTCTAAATCCATTAAAATAGAATCTTGTAATGTGTCCTATATTATGACAACTATAGAAAACAACACTTTTGTACTTGCCTCTTGACTGATTACTCATTTTTCCATGGTTCCATGATAATTTATCCCTTATCACATTAATATGCCTGATTGGTATTTTCATGTTAGTAATTTTATCTTATTCTAACTTCTCATGCTCTTTCTCAAGCTTGCTCTTCTTGTCTATGAGCTACTCATGCTCAACCTTCAAGGAATCTAGCTCTATCTTCAATTGGTCATACTAAACTTATTTTAACCTAAACCTTGGGTTGACACCCTATAAATAACTCCTAATATCCTTTTGATGATTTAAATAATCAAGGTCACTTATGATGCTTTAACTAACTTCATCATATATGTTGTCTTCTTTTTTGTCACTAGACATCTTGTGCTTCTTAGGATCACCTAAAAGATATTAAACTTTATTCAAATGAACATGATTTGATACAAATTTTTTAAAACATAATGAATAATATGGGGGTTAATCATTATATTAAAACTTTATTTCAAATGTACTTTATCATTCCTTGATCCATCAAATCGATACAAAGATATAACAATGCACAAAGAGTCATTCACATGTGTATAGGATGAAAATGCACATATGAGTGGGAAACCACCAAGGGGAATAAAACCCAATAAATAAATATAATAAAATCATATAATTAAAAATATCATAATTTTTTGAAGCACCAACTCCACATGGATCACCAACCCCAACTAGCCAAACACTAACCCAACTAATCTTTAATAAACACCAACTTGCAAGGAAACACCAACCCCATAGATGATTTAGTACCAACTCAAATACCTAATTTTTTTATCACCTTTAGAAAAACCTATTTATAAACCAATTGATAATGGCCACCTCTTCATCTCTTCACACTCTTATCCCCCTCAAACTGCCTTCTAGGTCTCTTCGCTCAACTAGGTCTCTTCAAGATAGATTAGGTCATATAACCTTGATCCTCATCTATAGTGACCCTATTAAATATTCATGATAGTTTATATAAACCCATATAATTTCATAAAATACATCCTTAATCTATTAAATTTTTTATTTTCTTCATTTCCATACTCACTCTATCTAATTAGTCAATTAGGCCTTGTTTTTGTACTAGGCTCTTGGTCATACACCTCTTGGTCAAACATATACACTTTATCACTTATATTTTAAATAAAATAAGACTTAATACATGCAATAAAAAATAAAAAATAATTATATTATTTTTTACATAGATCAAATGGACCAAATCCTTCTTTAGGCTTTAAGGAGACCTAATTTAATTAGGCCTTCATTAGCACACATTACCCTTTGACCTCCTTAGAACACTTTTAAACCCCGCACATGGTATAAAAAATTAATATTCCACTAAAATATACCCATAATAATCTCATATTATGTCCATGACACCTTTTATCTCCAATCACCACTTGAAGCATGCCATTAGTAATGTTTACATTAGGCCTTCATACACACATAAAGGTCTATCTTGAACAACTGAATATAACACAATGTTTAGACACAAAAACAAAAATAAAACATATAATAAAAACCTAAAAGACAAAAAAAAAATTCATAAAAATTACTATAATTCATTACATAATTCAAAATGAATCAAACCTTTCTCTATAAACAAGCCACTCAGAACTGCCAGTTTTCCTCAAAGACCAGTCATAGTGATAATGACCTTCAACACCTATAATACTAATTTTAGATAATTATAATGAATTTATATGATATTATGATAATATTATACAATTTTTATATATAAATATATCATGTTCAAATGAAAAATACTGGTCTTGTAGACCAATCTCATGACCTTACATCTCATTATCTCATCTGCACTAAACAAGTCAAATTATGAGCATCATTTTTAGTATAATCACTAACCTCTAAAACTTATATAAAAATGAACATGTCTTAAAATTAATGATTAATTTATTCATGAAGTTTTATTCATACTTATTTCATGATAACACATTCCCAGTCATCTTCTCACTGTTGCCTGGGTTTTTCATTGTTTCTACCATTAAGACTGTTAGCGACTAGCTAACTTGGATGACTAGTTTATCACACGTGAGCAATAAAAAAAATATATAAGTCACAAACAACATAAAATATGAGTCTTAATATTAAAAATTCATCAATTTTCAAACTTTTACTTGGTTAAATCTAACTGCTACATAAATTTTTTAAGAAATGTGCACTTTCTTATAGGGTCTACTCACACACCTGACAATTCAATCACACCTGGAGGTACCTAGAAGAGTTTACTACAACCTAAAATAAATTTTATAGTATTTTGAGACCATTTTTGTTTTTTTTAACAACACCTTAAACATCAGGTCCTCATTAGGGTTCAAAAAATGTTTAAACTTGTTTTCCTTCTTAATAATCATTCTTAAAGTATATCCCCTTAATACCAAACCAAATGCCTAGAATTTTGAGATAGTAAACTTACCCATATACCATGAATATATTAGGTTAAAATGTATATGTTTTATTAGCTAATGATGACAATTAAAACCTTATTGGGTATAGAACCCTTCATTCTATGTACTCAAGAGGACTTATAACACATTTTCATGCCTTATCCTTCCAACTTTGACTTGAAAATTCATGATCAAACTTGAAAAAGCATACCTTACCTATGAAAATGATTAAATTAGATCATAAACCTTTAAATATGATCATATCCACTCATTAGGCCACACTCTCTCTCTTTTCTTGCTTAGACCTTGACTTGTAAATCATATTAGGCCTTAAAATTGACCTTTATGCCTCTTTCCATGTGCTCTCCACTGCTCTCATATACCCAAGAAATTCCATACTTTATAAATCACTATAATACATCCTTAATGTGTCTTAGAAACATATCATGATGCCTCATTAGGCCAAGTAGGGTTTAAAACTAGTTTAGTTATAGATTTGGACTAAAATACTTACCCATATAGGCTTCACCTTAAAACTCTCATGAGTGATCCAATTCTTCATATGCATACTCAAGAAACCTTATATAAACTTTCATGACTCTATGGATTCATATTATCAATCCATCATGCTCCTTCATGCACAAGACCGGGCATCCTTATCCACATACCTTCTCAAGACACTACACGATTCAAGCACTCGACAACTTTGAAAATAAAGACCTCCATGATGACCTTCACATCACAATTTAAATCATAAGAAAATATACCAAATATATATTAAACTCTTTAAATCACTACAACACTATTCAATATTCACTCTCATAACTACACTCTTTAATGACCTCATGAAGACCTTATCGAGAGCCTTTGACATCAATGATAACATCAATACCAAACCTTAACAACAATAATAATTCTCAATAATATCATTCTCTCTTAATAAAACAACCACCTTATTATGTCAATACATTATCTATAATCTTGAACTATAAGATAAAAACTATTAAGCCTATCTATACCTCAAGACGCTTCACTATGGGATGACATTTTGTGAGGTAGAATCCTCTTTTAGAGAGATTAAGGTAAACTCTCCCATTAAGAAAATTTTATCAACTCTAACCTCTAAATGGTTAATTGACTATAGGATCAACAATATGAACCATGAATTACTTGATAAATCAATTCAAGTCGTGAAACTATACATAAATTATCTCTTGGTCTTTGAATATCCTTAAAATTATTCATACAAAATTATAAGTGACTTTAGATGACTGTGCACATTAGGAATTTGATTGGTCTTTACTTACTATCTTTTAAAAACATCTTAGTCAACTTTCAAGTTATTCAAATATAACTATGGAAAATCCATGCTCTGATAGAGTTGAAAATAACATGTTATCCTTTACCTTAAGCCAATTATAGAGATATGAACTTTGTAACTATCAAAGTCCTATTCTTTAGACTATTGAGTGTTCACTTCTAGCTTAATGAGATAGTTCTACTTATATCCTCATATTCACATATGAAAAACTAGCTAAGACCAACATGAAAATAATTAACATGATATACCAATATGCATGTATCACTTAGAATCATTAAACCAATGTAAACATGTAAGAAAACTGAGGTATTGGGGATGTGTAGGCAGTTTGAAGGCAACAACAATATTAAGGATTGTTAATTGAGTATGAACCACCGAATTGGAAACTATGGTCATAAAATGGAAGAAAAAAATATTAATAACTTCCTCCAAATTAATTTATTCCAACTCTCCTCTTCCTAGCCATACTGAAGGAAAATTGTTGATCTCTCTTGACTTGCCCAAGTGAGAGATGAGAGAGAGATAAATTTTTGTCATTTTTGGAGTTTTCAAAGCCATCTAAGTTTGGAAGTGAACTATGGGGATCTCAAGAGACTTAATTGAAGTATTAAAATGTGCCATAATAGCCATACAATTTGTATAACTTGCTTTAAACTCCCTTTTTGTAGTTATTTTCTTATTTTTATGTTGGACCTGCAACATGTCAATTTCAAAACTATTCCTTAAACATCTATGACATGTGGGATGTTAGAGTACATCTTTAAAATGTGTCCTTTCATTAAATTATTTACAACTCTCCTATAGTGACTATTTTCACTTGGATATGAACCCTTTGAGGAGATAACAAGGCTCTCATCATTCAAGTGAAATAATATAACTACCTATGGCTTATGGTCAGCCTAAGGAATGAGGTGAGTCTCTAGATAGAGCTATCTCTTTTGATGTACCACTATGGATTATAACTAAGACTAAATTTTGGGGGTGAAAATTGAGAATGAAACTAAAATCAAGGCTAAACTAATGGAGGTGATACACCAAATTGATTGATGACATCCAACCATATGCATACTACACTTGACACCAAGCAACAAACCAAATATACACTCTTCCAATCTACTAATTCTCACATCAATGTTACATTGTGAGGCCAAGATGAACATCTAGGCTAGGAACACTAGACAAGAAGCCTCGAATGACACTGATGAAGAGATAAACTCACTTAATCCTTGACAAATCCTAAAACACTTAACATACCCTGCAAGAAGCTTTCCAACTACAAATAGGTTACAAGAATGAGCTAACATGCTAAGGAAACAAGAGTGTCACATAATAAAAATAAATAATTTAAATGAAAAAAACTATTAATAGTCATATAATAGGTAATACTTAGTCATTTTATTGATCAAAATATATAAAAATGAGAAGGGATTCACCATACTTAGGTAGAACATTTAATACAAAGCCAAAATGGCCAACTCTTAAAGAGTTTAAGAGATAGAGAAGAAGATAAGTTCAAGGGTCATGATGACACTTGTAAAGATGATAATATTATTTATACATGTATGTGAAGAGGATATGGGCAAAACCATGCAAGTTCAGGATTAAAAAGTGTTAATCCAAGTCACAAACTTGAAGAAAAGTGGCAAGAAACTCCTCATTTTACACATAAAAACTACTGTCATGATTACCTCTATTTTGACATCCCATAACTAATGAATACAAATTATAACTATTTTAATACAAGGTAGGGACATAATACATGCCTCTCCATTCATTGGTTTCATTCTTGGGCTTTTGGAGTCAACTAAAAGTGAACCATCATCATCTATTGTCCATAAAATTCCTCTTCCATACACCTTTCACACTTGGCCTCAAAATTGGCATCAATTTTCCATGAAAATACATGGGAGGAATTTTATGACACCTATAAATACATTCCATGTCCTTATAGGCATCATGGACACCTTGAAATGAGCTCACTTGATGTTTTCCATCCTCTTCACTAGCTTGTCAAATATGCCATATTTGACTGGTTGAGTTGAATCACTAGGTTTGGTAAATTATAAATTTTAGGGGAAAACATTATTATGGTTATTTATCTTAATTATTAATATTACATTCAAATTTTATTTCATCTCTTGACTATTCTTATAGCCTGTATAACACATAAAATGGTGACACAAATCCTATTTCTACCCTCATCCATACAAGTTCATAAAACTCCAAATAATGTGTATTATCTTGAGAGGTTCCTCTACAATGTAAAATATATATTATTGTCAAACTATGTCCTTAGGTTAGATTTCCAGCTCCAATTTTCAACAATAGTCCTAATCAGGGTTTAACAAGGGTTTTAGCTAGTTTTCACTCTTAAGGTTAGTTCATAAAGATCCAACATACAAGATGATAAAAAAATACACAAATTTGCTGTTAAATACCTCTTATAAATTTCCTAAACTCCTATATCTCCCATTTAGATCTTCATGAAAGATATGAGCTTCAAAAGATGGCCTTTTGAGCTTGTTCTTCCATTTACATGAGTCAAATTTTGGTCCCAAGTTCACACTTTGTTCCCATATAACCTATTTGGTTTAATAAAAAATTAAAAAAAAACCAATCATGGTCGCCTAAACATGTTTTCACTCATTATAATTATATTCTCAAGCTAGAACTACGATTGACCTCCCATCTGGCCTTTAGGTTTTATCATGCTTAATAGGCATGTTCTATCTTCAAAGCTTCAAAATGGTTTCTTTAGGGTTCTCTCTACATATAAAATATCAAAAACATATAAACACATCTCAAAACAATGATACAATAGTTTTTAAACTTTTTCTTTGCTAATAATGGTTTTGACTCCTCATTTGGTCTTTAGGTCTCGATCTTGCTTGGTGTGTCATGACTACAACACTTGGTGTCTAGACAACCTTGTTTGGTTTCACCTTCTCATTCTTGGTTTCTCATGTTTTTATAGGTGTATTAAAACTTACCAAACCTTCCAACAAGGTTCAAACAACCTTTGGCTAATCCTTTTATGCATTTTCTTTCAAATCTACTAATTCTACATAAGGAGAAGTACCCCTTATCTAAGATAAAATAAGGGGTGCTTCCCTACATTATTAGATAATTATGAATGTTTTAAATGGTTCCCAAAGTCTTATTTTTTATTTTAATATTATTTAAACTCTTAACTTTGTCATTTGACCTTCTAAATGCTTAAGTTCCAAAACTATTCTTTGTACAACAGGACTGTGTGTGAGAAGCTCCAATAGTGAGTTGTGTTTTGTATGATTGAAGGATATTTAATTGATATATTATTTCCCTTATATCTAATAATAACTCCTAATTTCATGTATCTCATGGTGATATCTTGAGTTTTTTAATCACTTCAACTCTTTTCCTAAGCAAGTTCATGACCATCTTAACCTTGCTTGCTTCGACCCTACCATTAATTAAAATAGGGGTATAAAACCCTATGTAAGATTTTTTTCCCCTTAATAAGAGTTATATCGCATCAATAAAATTATAATTTAGGTTATTTTTCTTTGTTTTCACCAAGAGTGATCTCTAATATCATACTAATGCACTTTTTTACCATTAAGATTGGGTCTTTGATTGCAAGACTGAGACATTTCCTCTTAAGATCTTATTGTTCATATCATTTACATTAAATGAGATTGTTCATAATGTTAAAAGACTCATCATGAAGTATTATAACTATATAATACCTTATCTCACCTTGAAATCACTATATATACTATTTAGACTCTTAACTGAGTTCCTTCCTTCTTTAACTCCTGCTTGGACATAGACACCATGTTTTTTACCTTGTTGTAGGTGTTCACTACCTAATAGGGTTTTATTATGATGCCCTTTAACTAATTTAATTAGTATTTAAGGTCATAAAATATGTATTTTATTTTTATTCACTTACATTCCTCATTTTAATTCAAAATAATGCCTTTCAACTTGTCTAAGACACTTTTTCCTTTTAGGACTCTATTGTAATTGAGATAGAGTCTCAAAGGGGTTGAATGAGGTGGTTTGATGAATATAAAGGATTTATTTGACTATTTATAGGACACATATAATTGGTATCATCTCAAAATCACCTTGAGACTGGGTAAGCACCATATAACTTTACACAAACCAATGTTTCCTCCTACTACTTGTCTAACCCCTATAGGTTACCAGGTCCATGTTTGAGGGGTACCTATAGGTGGCCATGGGATGAAAAAGAGTTCCACCTTGACCCTTTATTAAAGCCTTTAGTTCCACATTACCTCCTTATACTATTTTATCACTTCCTTCAAGTAGTTATGTCTAATATTGTTCCTCAAGACATTAAAGGGCTATTTACTCATAGATGCCTATAGACACCACTTAAGTTTTTTAGTGATTTTAATGCAAATTTGAGGTTTTCAAACTTCATCATCCACTAATCTCCTTGGCACCATTATTTTCACAATCCTTCTTTCTACAAATGTATACAAGATTAATCTATCTAGATGTCTAATAATCCTTTCAACAATGTTATATGCTAATCATAAACAACCATTTGACCTTTATTTAGTGCATTTAAGGACTGTGTGTCAAGACTCAATCATTTTCATGTTTTTAAGGTTTCCTTTCTTCTTTTTGCCATTAAACCTTTTAAAAAATGGATGTCATGAGTCTTATTAATATTGGGACCTTTAAGAAACTTCATCATCAATGCTATCACCTCATAATGACCCTTTTAATCCTCTGTCAAGTCACATGTATGTGTGTTATGAATGTATATAGATAGAAGGTGTGAGATGGACAATAATAGGTTGATGGATTGATAAAAAACAAATTAAAAAATTATTAAAATCTCCAATTTAATTATTTACACTAAGTAAACTTAAAATTAGTTCCAACACATTCTCATCACATGAAAAAACTTGCAGACATATGGAGCAAAACTAGTATCAAGTTGAAAGATTGGTCTATGATAGTGTAGACATGGGTTCCTTGTAAAAATATGGGGTTGTGAGATAAAAAATTGTAATGAGTTATAACTTATAATATTAAACATGAAAACACCATATTCTACTCATATTTAATCTCTTATATAAGACACAACCTTTTGCATTTAGTGGAAAAGGCTACCATTGCACCTAAGACAACAATATACAAACTAGATCAAAAATATCATGAGACCTTTGTAAAATATGAAACTAATCATGGAAATAATTAAGATAGTGAGTGATCATCATGTCTAAATCATCTCAGTAGCTATATTGTATGAAATCTTCCAAACAAGGCCAAAAACTGAAGGGTGCATAGATGAGCAAGCAAGGTTGTATAATCCACTTAAAATGGATGGCTCATGAAACACATACCACCATTACTCAAAATTATTATATGTAAATGAATTTCTCTAAATTTATAATATTCTACCATAATAATTTTTCCTAAAACCCCTTATGCTAGCCATACCAAGCAAAAACCTACAAGTCACTTCTGCATGTCTAAAAAGGTGACAAGAGGAAAAATAGTTTTGGACCCAAAATTACATTTACAAATTTAAAAAAATCATATAATTTAGTGTTAAGGAGATGAAGAGACACCTCTTGATCATTTACCACATGACACACTTCCCAAGGAGGTTATATAAGTGCCAAACTCACTCTTTTCTTCAAGAAAGCTACATTTTTTTGAGTAACCTAGAAATTTTCAATTAATTTTAGTTACTAAAAACCTTATATGACACATGTCACGTGACACAAATCTTTTACACTTTCACATTTTCTAATAAACCCATAAAAAGCATTAAATGCACTATTTTTGACCCTTAAAATGATAAATGGACCTAAAAACTAATTGACCAAAGCTAGTACAACACTAATTGACATAAAATGACCTATAAAACATCTCATGAGAATACATTATACCCCATTATAGGCTTGAAAATCAGGTTTTTTACTAGGGGTGCCCCAATTTGACTAAAAAGTCAAATTTGGTCAACAAATTAGTGACTCATAGGTGTAGTATGCCTGCTATACTAACTAAACTAGTAGTCTTATTAGTCCATTGGGCTTATGGAGTCATTGAACCAAGAAAACAAGAAAATTTTGACCATTTACCACAAACCTTTGACTAAGAAAAGACACTTATGACTACCTCTACCACATAAAGCAAAGGACATACACAACAAAGAAAGTAAACACACACATGTGCTCTAAACACTTAGGGGAAATTTAAACTACCTATTATGTACAACTAAAAATAATAATACCTTCCTCTTGGATCAAATGGAAATTTTATTAGATCTCTTACATGATAAGAAACCTCATGGTGCCAATCAAGTGGTTTATTGAAGTAAAAGCTTGGTGACTTGTACCTATTGCTTGTCACCTTGGTTGGTAGGTATCTAATTTGATCATATTCAATCATATATCCAACATATATGTATTCCTTTTTCTCTTTGATACATTTCTTATTTTTATCCTTCATGCTAGTGTAGCTTATCAATGCATCTATAATTGTAATTTCATCTTTGGTAGGCTTATTTGGCTTATGTCCTTCTTGGTATGTGTCTTGAGCAACTTCATCATTCTCTATTTTTTTCAAGAATATTTACAAACTAATTCCTATATTATTAATTTATCTCTTGAAAAAGGGATTATAGTCTAATTTTTCAACTACCACAATAATCTTCAAGATCATCCTAAAAAGAATCACTTGCTTGTTCAATTTGTTCAAGGACTTCTCCTTCCTCAATGTTAAAACCATACCATTCTGATTTCTCTTCTTCTTGATCAAGGACTAATATATCATCTTAATCATGACAACCTTCTTTTATCTCCTCATTATCACCTTCCATATATTTTTCACTATCTTCATCAAAACAAAATGGAAGCTCATCAAGTAGAGGTACTGAAAACTCATCATGCCTACATGGCTCCATACTAACTAATTCTTCTTCTTAGACTTAACAAGTGTTGGAAATGTCAATCTCCTCATGAGACACACTTGTAAGAGTCTCCTCTTCAAGTTTAAAGTATTCAATAGTTGTCTTTCCCTCATGTTCATTGACAACTAAAGGAGAATTAAGAGAGTTAAGGTCTTCAAAGTTACCATGATGCCACTATAAGTCTTTAAACTCTACTTCTTCTCCATTTAGATTATCTCCTTCACCCTTGAGTTCTAAAATTTTATCTTCCACCTCACAAAAATCATGTTCTCCTTTATCAAAGGAGAGGGTGGAATGGTAAACAAATTCCTTGACTGAGTTGAATCATGTTTGAGTATCTTTATTCTCTTCTTTCTAATTTGTAACTATCATATCAAAGCTTGGAAAAATTCCATCACTTGAAGCCACTTCAGATTTAGGGATAGGAGTATGACTTACTAAATATACATTTATATTCATATGAGCCTCATCAACCTCTTCTTTATTTTCCTCTTTAGGTTGTGCTTACATTTGAAGGAATTCCTTCCAACATGTGAAACCAGTAGTTATAACTTACTCCTTCCTTTCTTATTCAATATTTTGGGCTGATTCATGATGATCACTTCTCCAACTTGGTATATTTATATCATGTGTCTCCATTTGATGATAAACAATAAATTCATTCACCTTCTCAAGGTCTTGATCTGGTTCATGATGTACATTTCTCCAACTTGGGATCTTGATATCAAATTGAAGGGCTTGAGGAGGTTTAGGGAGACTAAGAAGTGTTTGCAGATGTATAAGAGTTTATTTAAGATATATGTGTTGGTTTCCATGAGGGATAGGTTGACTTTCCTCAAAGGAGAGCTCAAAATTTATGAAAATAGAGTAATTAGTTTCCATAGAAGGTTTCTCTAATCTCATTTGGTGTTATATTTCCAAATGCAAGAGATTAATAGTATGATGAGTTTTCTTTGGAATAGGAGAGGATACATTAGATGGGATAGTAGACTTATTCTTTCTTCTTTGATGACCAAGTGTTGTTTGGAAAAAATGATTTGGAATGAGATAACAAGGATGCTTTGGGTGCACTAGAATGTTGGTTAATTTTATTTTGGTGAGAAAGTGTTGTTTGATATAAGGGATTTGGGGTACAAGGATTCTCACTTGGTGGAAGAGAAGGTTGTATTGGGATGGAATAAGGCACACAAGGCTGATTGCATTAGGTGAGTTGACTCCTCCATCTTACTATTCTCTTTTCCATGGATTGCATGGATTGAATTTGACTAAACAAACACTCCTCTTTTTACATTAGCTTTTGCTGGTATCTATTGCATTCATTCAAGTTATCTACTTCAATATTTTTTTATCATACACCAACCTTATCTCTCTAACACTCTTAGATTGACTAGAATAAGGATAATTAGGAGAGCTACTTGAGGTGATTCCATGAACAACATGAGCTTGGTCAAAGCTATGTGAAATAACATAATATTAATATTTATAAAAAGTAAGATTATACATACCAAAGTATTTTTTTTTAATGCACTAGGGCTGCTTGATATTTTGATTCAACTTGGAGTCACCATTGGTGTTGATTGAGATTCCTCTAAAAAGGCTTATTGGTTGAATAACATAGCAAAAATTATCTAACTCCTTGGACAAATAGTCCCACCAGGTATGTTAAAAAGTTTTGTCACTTGGATATGCACACTTTGAGAAGATAGAAAGGCTCTCCTCATCCAAGTGGCATAATGGAATCACCTCTAGGCTTATGGGTAGCCTAAGGAATGATGTGAGTCTCTAGATAGGGTTAGTTCCCTTGATGTACCAATATGGATTGTAGCTAAGACTAAATTTAGGGGATGAAAATGGAGAAATAAACTCAAATAAAATTTAAAATAATGGAGGTGATACACTAAATTAACTGATGAGATCCAATCATATGCATATTACACTTGAGACCAAGCAACAAACCAAACATAAACTCTTTCAATCTACTACTTCTCACATCAATGTTACATTGTGAGGTCAAGATGAACATCTAGGATAGGATGAATAGAAAATAATCCTTTGATATAATTGATGAAGAGAAAAAAAAAATAATCCTTGGCATATCCTAAAACACTTCACATGCCCTGCAAGAAGAAGCTTTCCAACTATAAATAGGTTTTAATAATTAGTTAACATGTTAAGGAAACAAGATTGTCACTTAAGAAAAATCAATAATATAAATTAAAAACACTATAAAAATTCATAAAAGAGGTAAAAATTAGTCATTTTATTAATCAAAATATATAAAAATGAGTAGGGCTTTACCATACTCAAGTGGAAAATTCAATACAAATCCAAAATGGCCACTAGTATAGAGTTTGAGAGAGAGAGAGAGAGAGAGAGAGAGAGAGAGAGAGAGAGAGAGAATTATAAGGTTCATAAGGAAACTTTTAAAGATAATAATGAGTTATACATACATGGGAAGAGGATATGGGTCTAGATATATAAGCTCAACAGAAACAAGTGCCAATCCAAGTCATAAATTTAAAGAAAAGTGGTAAAAAACTCCTCATTTTGCATAGAAAAATTGCCTTCATGATTGCATCTATTTGGAAATTACATTAATAAAATAGACTAGTTATAATGATTTTAGTACAAGGTATGTACATCATACATTCCTCTCCATTAATCGGTTGTATACCTAGTCTTCTAGAATCAACTAAAAGTGAACCATCATCATCTGCTATCTAAAAAATTACTCTTCCATGCACCTTGCACACTTGGCTTCAAAATTAACTTAATTTTTCCATGGATATACATGTGATTAAGTTTATGACACCTATAAATACCATAAATATCCTTAGAGATATTATGGATACCTTAAAATGAGCTCATATGATTTTTTTCAAACTCTTCACTAGCTTGTAAAATAGGTCAGATTTGACTAGTTGAGTTGAATCACATGGTTGGGGAATTTATAAGTTATTTAATGGAAAAAAATAGTATTTAGAGTTATCTTAAGTCTTAATATTCCACCCAAACTTGATTTCATCTCTTGATTATTTCTATAGCTACATAACACATAAAATAGTGAGAAAAAACCTATTTCTACCATCATCCATACAACTCCATAGAAATCCAAAGAATTTGGAGTATCCTATGAGTGTCCTATCCAAGTTTAAATATCTATTCTAGTAAAACTATGTCCTTATATTAGCTTTCCAACTCTAATTTTCAAAATTGGTCATACTTAGGGTTTATCAAGGGTTTTAGCTAATTTTTAATCTTAAGGTTGGTTCATAAAGATATAACATCCAAGTTTATAAAAAATTCCACAAATTATTTTTTAAAGACCTATTATAACTTTCATAAACTCCTCTAGATCCCATGATGATCGTCATGAAACATATGAGCTTCAAAAGATGGCCTATTGAGCTTGTTCTTCCATTTTTACAAGTCAAATTTTTGTCTTAATTTCAAACTTGGTTCCCCTATAGCCTATTTTATTTACAAAAGATTAAAAACATCTATCATGGTCCCCCAAACATTTTTCATTAATTTTAATTCTCTTCTTAATCTAGAACTGAGAGTGACCTCCCATTTGGACTCTAGGTTTTATCATGCTTAGTAGGCCTATTCTATCTTCTAAGATCCAAAATGGTTTCTTGAGGGTTTTCTATACATCCAATATCTCAAAAACATCTAACCACATATCAAAAACATGATCTGATGGTTTTTAAACTTGTCCTTTGCTAACAATGGTTTTGACTCCTCATTTGATCTTTAGGCCTCAATCTTGCCTGGTGTGTCATGACTGTAACCCTTGGTGTCCAAATCATCCTATTTGGTTCCACCTCCTCATTTTTAGTTTCCCATGTTTTTATAGGTGTATTAAAACTTCCCAAACCTTCCTAAAAGGTTCAAACAACCTTTTGATCATCCTTCTATGCATTTTATTTCAAATCTACTAGTTTTACATAAGGAGAAGTATACCCTGTCTGAGACAAAATAGGGGGTACTTACCTACCTTATTAGACAATCATGAATTTTTTAATTGGTTCCCAAAGTCCTATGGGTTATATTAACAATATTTTAACTTTTAACTTGGTCATTTGACCTTTTAAATGCTTAAGTTTTAAAATTATTCTCTATGCACTAAGACTATGTGTGAGAAGCTACAATAGTGGACTATGTTTTGAATTATTGAAGGATATGTAATTAATATATTATTTAAATTATAGATAATATGACCTCCTAAGGTCATGGATTTCATGGTGACATCATAATTTTATTAATCACCTCAACTCTTTTCCTAAGCAAGTTCATGTCTATCTTACCCTTGCTTGCTTGGACCCTATTGTTAGTGAAAATAGGTGTCTAAAACCCTATGTAAATTTTTTCCCCTTAATAAGATTTTTATCACATAAATAACATGTTAATTAAGTTTATTTTTAATTTTTTTCAACAAGAGTGATCTCTAATATCATAGTAAATCACCTTTTTACCACTAATATTGGGTTTCTACCTGTACGACTGAGACATTTCCTCTTAAGATCTTGTTATAGGTATTATTCAAATTAACTAAGATTGTTCATAATGTAAAAATAATTATCATGAATTATGAGAATTATATCATACATTCTCTCAACTTGAACTCACTATATATACTCTTTAGACTCTTGACTGAGTTCATTCCTTCTTTAACTCCTACTTGGACTGAGACACCATGACTTTTACCTTGTTGTATATATTCACCACCTAATAAGGTTTGATAATGATACCATTTAACTCATGTAATCAGTTTATAAGGTCATAAAATATGGATTTTATTTGTATTTAGTTACATTCCTCATTTGAATTCAAAATAGTGCCTTTCAACTTGACTGAGACACTTTTTCCTTTTAGGACTCTGATATAAGTGAGAGAGAGTCTCAAAGGGGTTGAATGAGGTGGTTGGATGAATAGAAAGGATTTATTGGATTAATTATAGGACACATATCATTTATATCATCTCAAAATCACCTTGATATGGGTTAATCACCACATAAATTTACACAACCCACTATTTCTTCCCATTACCTGTCTGACCCCTATAGGTTACCAGTTCCATGCTTGAGGGGTAGCTATAGGTGGCCATGGGATGAAAAAGAGTTCCACCTCAACCCTTTATTTATGCCTTTAGTTACACTTTGCCTCTTTATACTAGTTTATCCACTTCCTTCATAGAGTTATGTTTAATGTTTTTCCTCAAGCCATTAAAAGACCATTTACTCATATATGCCTATAGACACCACTAAAGTTTTTTAGTGCTTTTAATCCAAATTTGAGGTGTTAAAACTTCATCATCCACTAATATACTTAACCCCATTCTTTTCATATTCCTTATTTATACAAAGGGATACAATATTAATCTATCTATATGTCTCAAATTCCTTTCAACCATGTTATATGCTAATCATAAAAGACCCTCTGATCTTTGTTTACTACTTTTAGGGACTATGTGTCAAGACTCAATCATTTTCATGTTTTAAAGGTTTACTTGCTTCATGTTTCTATCCAATCTTTCCAAAAATGGATTTCATGAGTATTATTTACACTATGATCTTTAATAAACTTCATCATTAATGTTATCTCCTTAGAATGACCCTTTCAATCCTCTCCCATGTCACTTGTAGGTGTGTGTTGACTATATATAGGCAAAAGGTGTGAGAAGGAATAAAAATAGGTTGATGGATTTCTCCAAAATAGATTCAAACATAACTAAACTGTCTAAATGAATTATTTACACTAAGTACACTTAAAATTAGTTCCAACAAATCATAATCACATGAAAATAACTTGTAGACATATGGAGCAGAACTGGTAGCAAGTTGAAAGACTAGTCTAACATAGTGTAGACATGGGTTCCTTTTCAAACTATGGGGTTTTGAGACAAATAAATTCAAGGAGGAGTAAAATATGATATTAAACATGAAAACACCATATTTTGCTCATATTTAAGCTCTTATTGAAGACACAACCTTCTGCAAGAAATGAAAAAGGCTTCTATTACACCTGAGACAACAATTTATAAAGTAGACCAAAAATATAATTAGATCTTTGTAAAATATGAAAATAATAATGGAAGGAAATATTATAGGGATTTAAAATCATGATGAACTCATATCATCAGCTATATTGTATGGAATCCTCTAAACAAGACCAAAACTTGAAGGGTGCACATATGAGCATGTAGGTTTCTAAAATCCACTTCAAACAAATGTTTCATGAAGCACAAGACACCATTAATAAAAATTCATATATTTGAATTAAGGTATCTAAGTCTATAATATGCCCCTATAATAATTTTTCCTAAAACCCCTTGTGCTAGTTGTACCAAGCAAAAACCTGCAAGTCACTTTTGCATGTTTAAAAAGGTGACAAGAGAGAAAAATGGTTTTTTCCTCAAAATAAAATTTAAAAAGTAAACCAAATGTATAATTTAGTTTTATGGAGATGAAAATACACTTGTTAATCATTTACCATGTGGCACACTTCCCAAAGAGGCCAACAAGTGCCAAACTCACTCTTTTCTTCAAGAAAATTACCTTTTTCTAAGTAACCTAACAATTTTCAGTTAGTGACAGTTAATATAGACCTTATAAGACACATGTAATGTGACACAACTCTTTGAAACTTGCACATTTCCCAAGAAACATGTAAATATCATTAAATACATTATTTTTTACCCTTAAAATGACCCAAAATGATAAATGTGCCTAGAAACTAATTAGCCAAATCTAGTACAACATTAATTGACATCAAAAAACCTCTAAAACATCTCATGGAAATAAATTATACCCACTTTTAGGCTTGAAAATCATTTTTTTTACTAGGGGTGCCCCATTTTGACTAAAAAGTCAAATTTGGTCAATAAATTGGTGACTCATAGGGGTAGTATGCCTGCTATACTAATTAGACTAGTATCTTTATTAATCCATTGGGGTTATAAAGTCATCTAAGGATTGATAAAATAAGAAAATTTTGACCATTGACCACAAACCTTTGATCAAGACAAGACAATAATGACTACCTCTACCACACAAAGTGAAAGACACGCACAAAGAAAGCAAACACACATATGTGCTCTAAACACTTAGGGTAAAATGAAACAATGTATTATGTACAAAGAAAAATAACCATACCTTCCTCCTTGACCAAAGGATATTTTTATTAGGTCTTATCCATTACAAGAAAACTCATGGTGCCAAACAAGTAGTTTGTTGGAGTAGAAGCTTATGACTCATACATATTTCTTCTCACCTTGGTTGGCAGGTATCCAATTGGATCATATTCAAACTTATATCCAACATATATGTATTCCTCTTACTCTGTGAGACATGTCTTATGCTAATCCTTCATGCTAATGTAGCTTATCAATGCCTCTATAATTTCAATTTCATCTTTGATAAGCTTATGTCATTGGTATGTGTCTTGAGCAACTTCATCCTTCTCTATTTTTTCAAGAAACTTTAAAAACTAATCTCTAGCTTCTCCATTACTCTCTTGAAGAAGGTATGCTAGTATAATTTTTAAACTAACATAATAGTCTTCAAGTTCATCCCAAAAAAATTATTTTCTTGTTTAATCTACTCAAGGCCTTCTCCTTACTCAATATTAAAACCACACCATTATAATTTCTCTTCTTGATCAAGGAAAAATACATCATATTGATCATGAAAACCTTCTTAGAGCTCCTCATTATCACATTGTATATATTATTCACTATCTTCATCAAAATAAAATGGAAGTTCAACAAGTAGAGATAGTGAAAACTCATCATGCCTACATGGCTCCATACCTGCTTCTTCTTATTGGACATGTAAAGTGTAGGCAATGTCAATATCCTCATGAGAAACACTTGGAAGAGTCTCCTCTTCAGCTCTAAAGTCTTCAAGAGTTGTCTTTCCCTCATCTTTATTGAGAACCAAATGAGATTCAAGAGAGTTAATGTCTTCAAAGTTACCATTATGCCACTACAAGTCTTCAAACTCTGCTTCTTCTCCATTCCAATTGTCTTCGTCACCCTTGATTTCTAAACTTTTATCTTCCACCTCACATAAATTATGTTCTCATTTATCAAATGAGAGTGTAGGAGGGTAATAAAATTCCTTGACTAAGCTGAAGCATGTTGGATTATCTTTAATCTCTTCTTTCCATTTTGTAACTATCATATCAAAGCTTGGAAAACTTCCATCACTTTAAACCACTTCAAATTAAGGGATAGGAGGATGACTTACCAAATATACATTTATTTTCATATGAGCCTCATCAACCTCTTCTTTATTTTCCTATTTAGGTTGTGCTTGCATTTGAAGGACATCTTTGCAACATGTGATACTAATAGGAATAGCTTATTCCTTCCTTTCTTATTCAATATTTTAGGCTGATTCATGATGAGCACTCCTCCAACTTGGTATCTTGATATCATGTGTCTCCCTCTAATGATAAGTATCAACTTCATTCACCTTCTCAAGGTGTTGAGCTAGTTCATGATGTATATTTCTCCAACTTGGGATATTGATATCAGATTGAAGGACTTGAAGAGGTTGAGGGAGACTAGGAAGAGTTTTCACATGCATAGGAGGAGTTTATTGAAGATATATGTGTTGGTTTCCATGATGGCTATGTTGAATTTCCTCAAAAGAGATATCATAATTTAGGAAATTGGAGTAGTTAGTCTCCATAAAAGGACACTCTAATCTCCTTTGGTGTTGGATTACCAAATGAAAGAGATTAATTATAGGAGTAGTTTATTTTGGCATAATAGAGGATGCATTATATGGGCTATAAAACTTATCATTTCTTCTTTGATGAGCAAGTGTTGTTTGAAAAAAAAGGATTTGGAATGAGAGAACCTTGTTTAGGTATAGAAAAGGATGATTTGGGTGCACTAAAAGGTTGGTTTATTTTATTTTGGTGAGAAATTACCATTTGATAAAATATATTTGGGGTACAAGGATACTAACTTGGTGTAAGATAAGTTTATCTTGGGATGGAAAAATGCACATAAGCTTGATTTCATTGAGTGAGTTGACTCCTCCATCTTACTATTCTTTCTTCCATGGATTGAATGGCTTGAGCTTGCCTAAAAATTCACTCCTCTTTTTACATTATCTCTTTATAGTATCTATTACATTCATTCAAATTATATACTTCCATCATTTGTTTCTCATACTCCAACCTTATCTCTATAACACTCTTAGATTGACTAGAAGAAGGACAATTAGGAGAGATACTTGAGGTGATTCCATGAATAACATGAGCTTGATAAAAGTTATGTGAAATAACATAAGTTTCAAATTTCTCAAAAGTAAGATTATACATACCAAATTCTTATTTTTTAATACACTATTTCTACTTGACTAGATGATTCAACTTGGAGTTGCCATTGGTGTTGATTGAGATGCCTCTAAAACACTGATTAGTTGAAGAATACACAAATAATTCTCCAAATTCTTAGATAAATAGTCACACCAAGCATTGTAAAAACTATTTTCACTTGGATATTAATCCTTTGATGATATAACAAGGATCTTCTCATCCAAGTGGCATAATGGAACCACCTCTAGGCTTGTGGGCAGCCTAAGGAATGAGTTGAGTCTCTAGATAGGGCTAACTCCCTTGATGTACCACTATGGATTGTAACTAGGGATAAATTTTGGAGGAAAAAAGGGATAAATAAACTTAAAAAAAATAAAAATTAATGGAGTTCATATACCTAATTAACTTATGACATCTAACCATATGCATAATACACATGAGACCAAGCAACAAATCAAACATACACTCTTCCAATATACTACTTCTTACATAAATTTTACATCATGATGTCAATATGAATAGATAATATAGGATGAATAGCCTTGAATTACACTAATGAAGAGACAAAATCATTTAATCCTTGACATATCACAAAACACTTTGCATGCCCAGTAAGAATAAGCTTTCCACCTACAAATAAGTTGCAAGAATGAGCTAACATGCTAAGAAAGAAAGAGTTTCACTTGAGAAAAATCAATCATTAAAATGAAACACACTATGAATATTAATATAAGAGGTAAAAATTATTCATTTTATTGATCAAAATATATAAAAATAAGTAGGGTTTCACCAAACTTAGGTGGAACATTCAATATAAAGCCAAAATGGCTAGTTCTTATAGAGTTTCAGAGAGAGAGAGAGAAGAAGAGAAGTAAAAGGGTCATGAGGACACTTTTTAACATAATAATATAATTTATTCATGCATGGGAAGAGTATATGGGTTGAACCATGCAAGGTTAGGAGCAATAAGTGTCAATCCAAGTCTCAAAATTGAAGAAAAGTGGCAAGAAACTCCTCATTTTGCACAAAAAAACTACGTTCATGAGTGCCTCTATTTAGCTATCCAATAAATAATGAGGACTAGTTATAATTATGTTAATAAAATCTATGGGCATCATACATTCCTCTTCATGCATTAATTTAATACTTAGTATTTTTGAATAAACTAAAATTGAACCATCAACATCTATTATCCAAAAACTAATCTTCCATGCACCTTTCACACTTGTCCTAAAAATTGGCATAATTTTTCCATGAAAATACATGATATGAAGTGTGTGACACCTTTAAATACCCTCCATGGACTTACCATCACTAGAGACACCTTAAAATGATCTCACTTGAAGTTTTCCATCCTCTTCACTAGCTTGTCAAATATGCTAGATTTGACTGGCTAAGTTGAATCACCTAGTTGGGTCACATGAATGTTGTTTCAAGTAAAAAACTTAGTATGGGTAGCTATCTTAGGTCTTAATATTCCACCAAAACTTGATTTCATCTCTTGAATCTTCCTTTATCCTATAGAACACATAAAATGGTGAGAAAAATCATGGTTATACCATCATCCATACATGTTTTTATAACTCCAAATCATTTGGAGTATCTTGAGAGTTCCTCTATAAGGTAAAATTTCTATTATCATAAAACTATGTCCTTATATTAGCTTTCCAACTCCACTTTCCAAAACTGGTCCTAATTAGGGTTTAACAAGGGTTTTTACTAGTTTTCACTATTAAGGTTGGTTCATAAAGATCCAATGTAAAAGTTGCTAAAAAATTCCAAAAATTGGTTTTTAAAGACCTCTTATAACTTTCCTAAAATCCTCTAGCTCCCATGTAGATCTTCATGAAAGATATGAGCTTCAAAAGATGGCCTATCGAGCTTGTTCTTCCATTTACACAAGTCAAATTTTGGTCCAAAATTCAAAATTGGTTCCCATACAACATTTTTAATTTAAAAAATATTAAACATATCTATCATGGTCCCCTAGACATGTTTTCACTCATGGGAATTCTCTTCTTAATCTAGAATTGAGAGTGACCTCTCATTTGGCCTCTAGGTTTTATCATGCTTAGTAGGATTGTTCTATCTTCAAAGCTCCAAAATGTTTTATTGAGGGATATATATACATAAAATAGATTAAACACATATAAAAACATCTCAAAAACATGATCCAATAGTTTGGAAAATTTTCCTTTGCTAACAATGGTTTGACTCCTCATTTGGTCTTTAGGCCTCAATCTTGTTTGGTGTCTCATGACTACAACCCTTGGTGTCTAGACCACCCTGTTTGGTTTCAAATCCTCATTATAAATTTCCCATGTTTTTATATGTGTATTAAATATTTACAAACATTCACACAAGGTTAAAAAAACCTCTATCTCATCATTTTATGCATTTTCTTTCAAATCCACTAGTTTTACATAAAGAGAAGTACCCCCTATCTAAGACAAAATAGGGGGGTACTTACCTAACTTATAAAAAAATCATGAATATTTAAAGTGTTTACCCAATTATTAGGGGTTATATGAACAATATTTAAACTCTTAACTTGGTAATTTGACCTTCCAAATGCTTAAGTTCCAAAATTGTTCTCTATGCACCAAGACTATGTGTGAGAAGCTCCAATAGTGGATTGTGTTTTGCATGATTGAAAGATATTTAATTGCTCTATTATTTACCTTATATATAATATAACCTCCTAATTTTATGTATTTCATGGTGAGATCCTAGTTTTTTTAATCACTTCAACTCTTTTCCTAAGCAAGTTCATGTCCATCTTACCCTTGCTTGTTTGGACCCTATTATTAGTGAAAATAAGGGTATAAAACCCTATGTAAGCTTGTTTTCCCATTAAGAAGAGTTTTATCACATAAATTAAATGTTAGTTGAGGTTATTTTTCATTTTTTTCACCAATATTGAGCTCTAATATCATATTAATGCACCTTTTTACCACTAAGACTAGGTCTTTGCCTACAGGGTTGAAACATTTCCTCTTAAGATCTTATTGTAGGTATCATTTGCATTAGCTAAGCTTGTTGATAATATTAAAATAATCATAATGAAGTATGAAAACTATATCATACCTTCTCTCAAATTTAACTCATTATATATACTCTTTGGACTCTTAATTGAGTTCCTTCCTTTTTTAACTCTTGCTTGGACATAGACACCATGATTTTTACCTTGTTGTAGGTGTTTAATGCCTACTAGGGTTTGATCATGATGCCATTTAAATAATTTATTAATTATATGAGGTCATACAATATGGATTTTATTTTCATTTACTTATATTCCTCATTTGAACTTAAAATAGTGCCTTTCAACTTGACTCAGACACGTTTTCCTTTTAGGACTCTATTATAGGTGAGATTGAGTCTCAAAGGGGTTGAATGAGGAGGTTTGATGAAGATAAAGGATTTATTGGATTCCTTATGGGACACATAGAATTGGTATCATCTCAAAATCACGTTGATATTGGGTAAGCACCACATAACTTTACACAAACCACTTTTTCCTCCCACTACCTGTCTAACCCCTGTAGGTTATTAGCTCCATGCTTAAGGGGTACCTATAAGTGGCCACAGGATAAATGAGAGTTCCAACTAAACCATTTATTTATTCCTTTAGTTCCACTTTGACTCTTTATACTATTTTATCCACTTACTTCTTGGATTTATGTTTAATAATGTTCCTCAAGACATCAAAAGGTGATTTACTCATAGATGTTTGTAGACATCACTAAAGTTTTTTAGGGCTTTTAATACAAATTTGAGTTTTTAAAAATTCATCATCCAATAATATCCTTGACCCAATTATTGGAAAAATCCTTATTTATACAAATGGATACAATGTTAAGCTATCTATATGTCTCAAATTCCTTTCAACCATGTTATATGTTAATCATAAAAGATCCTCATATCTTTGTTTAGTGTTTTTAGGGACTATGTCAAGACTCAATCACTTTCATGTTTTGAAGGATTTCTTGATTAATGTTGCCATACAAAATTTACAAAAAGGAATTTCATGAGTCTTATTTACATTAGAAGCTTTAAAAAACTTCATCATCAATGTTAGCACCTCAGAATGACCCTTTTAATTCTCTACCAAGTCACTTGTAAGTCTGTGTTGGCTGTATATAAGAAGTAGGTGTGGGATGGAGAAATAATAGGTTTATGGTTGGATCAAAAAGAAATTAAAACGTAAATAAACTCAAAAAATTCATTATTTACAATAAACACACTTAAAATTAGTTCTAACACATCCTCATCACATGAAAATAACTTGCAAACATATGTGGCAAAACTAATAACAAGTAAAAAGACTGGTCTAACATAGTGTAGACATGGGTTCCTTGTCAAACTATGGATTTTTGAGACCAAAACATGTAATTATGTGGACACTATGATATGAAACATGAAAACACCATATTATACTCAAATTTAAGATCTTATAGAAGACCTAACCTTCTATAAGTAGTGGAAAATGTTACCATTGCATTTGAGACAACAATCTACAAACTAGACCAAAAATCTCATGAGTAATTTGTAAAATATGAAAATAATCATGTAAGGCATTAGGATATGGATTGATAATAATTTGGAACTCATTTCGATAGCTATATTATATGGTATCCTCCAAATAAGACCAAAACCTAAACGGTCCACAAATGAGTAAGTAGGTTTGTATATTCCACTTAAAATAGATGGTTAATGAAGAAAATACCACCATTCCTCAAAATTATTAGATATAAATTAAGGTATATGAGTTTATAGTATGCCCCCAAAATCATTTTGGTTGAAACCCGTTGTGTGGGTTGTACGAAGCAAAAACCTGCAAGTCACCTTTGCATGTCTAAAAAGGTGAAAAGAGAGTAAAATAGTTTTTGTCTCAAAATAACATTATCACATAAAAAAAACATATAATTTAGTTATATGGAGATTAATAGACACTTCTTAATCATTTACCATGTGGCACACTTCCTAATGAGGTTGTACGAGTGCCAAACTCACTCTTTTCTTCAAGAAAACTATCTTTTTCTGAGTAACCTAGCAATTTTTAGTTAGTGACAATTAATACAAACCTTCTAGGACACATTAAACATGTAAAAACTCTTTTACACTTTCACATTTCCCAAAAAACATGTATAAATCATTAAATGCACTATTTTTGACGCTTAAAATGACCAAAATGATAAATGGACCTAGAAACTAATTAACCAAAGCTAATACAACATTAATTGACATTAAATGACCTATAAAATATCTCATTACAATACATTATACCCCTGTTTGGGCTTCAAAATCAATTTTTTTACTAGGGGTGCCCCAATTTGACTAAAAGGTCAAATTTGGTCAACAGTGACCGAAAAAGTGACATAAAGGGATATTAAGATAAGATGATAGGGTTATAACATGATTTACAATTTTCAGACTATGATTTTACACTACTAATAACCATGGTGACCATTTTTAAACCTATAAGACCTCTTGACAAATTTGAATATGCAAAGGGGTTTGACCAAATTTGACATAGGGTCAAATTTAGTCAACATTTTTGTGATTTCTTAATAGTAGCATGCCTGCTATGCAAATAAATATTTTCCTTCTCCAATCCTTGTGAAATGGATTCATCCATACACTATACTTTACATTTAAATTCCTTTGAATAGACTAAAAATCACACCAAACAATAATAAACAAAAACACAAGATAAGAAAACAAATTAAACACACTTGTTCTCTCTAAACACATAGGGAAAACACACAAATAAATTAAGTAAACTAACTTATATATAAACCAACCTGAATACAAATCCTCCTTATGGATCAAATGGAAATATTATACCATTTCTTTCTCCATGAAGTAGCAAATATAATGAATCAATATTATTATTGTTAGGTATATCCCTTGTTTCCTTCATACTTACCAATCCTCAATGTATGACCTTAAATACAATAATAAAAGGTCCAAACATAACCACCTATGAAGGTGAATTCTTATGACTCAACCATCTTCTCATAGTACTATTCAACTACAACTTGACCCAATTATGCTTCATCAAGGCATGTTTCTTTGACCTCCATGGTACATTGAATGAGATTAAACTTCTTCTCATCTATAAGCTCATTAGATTCCACTTCAAAAAATTTGGTGCCTTAGAATTTACCATGTTGTAATTTAAATGGAAATGAATATTCAACAATATATTTAACTTAGACATTAGTAGTTATAAACCTTTGAAGGGCCTCAAATTCACTACATACCTCATTGAATCTTTGCCACAAATAATCTTGTTCTATGGAGTCATCAATAGCTTCTTCTTCTATTGTATTTTTAGGTTCAAACTCTTTCTCATACACATGAATGTCAACAAACTCATATTATGTGATTTCCTTCTCAAGCTCCTCCTCTCTTATGTCTTGATCCAAATCTCTATGAACAACTATAACTTCATATATATATCTTCTCTTTCTTTACTCAAGAATATTGAATTTTTCTTATCTTTACCAAGGGGATTCCTTATATTGATCTTATCATCATAGATGCTTGAATCATCTTATTGGTCAACTACAACTTGAACTTTCTCTTTTTTACTAATCTCTTATAGGATAGGTTCTCCTTCAAGAAGGGATGAGGTGGGAGTGTGGTGAACAAGTTCATGACTTTGAGGGGAAATAGGAGGTGAGGTGGAAAGCTCATGAATGGGTATGGGGATGGAAGGAGTACTCTTTCACTTTGGGGATTTGGAAATGAAATATTCTTGAAGGAATTCTTGAAGAGAGAGAAGGTTTAGCTCTGTATAAGTTTTCTATTTTCCTAAAAAACACCTCACCTTTCTCATATCCCTCTTCATACTATTCAAAAGCTAAAACTTCATCTCCCCATTTCAAAACTAAGGCTTATTTTCCATATTAAAACTCTTATTATATAGATTTATATGAGGGACAATTTATAGGCTCTTCAAGGGAGTATAATGGTGCTTGATCAAACACAAGGTTTTCCTACTTGACATCAACCTCTTGGTCCTCACTATCTTCATATTTGTTTCCCTAAGACTTCACTACTTGATTCCAAGTTGGAGTTTGAAATATTTTGCATTTAGTTAAGGACTATATTGGCTCTTCTTGAGGATAGTGAATGCTTTAATGAGGATAAGGGAGACAAGACAACTGATATGGAACATAGTAAGACTCTTGAGGAGGGATAGGTATATTTTGAAGAGGAGTAACTCTAATAATATACCTCTTAAGAGATTATATTTCTACTTCAAGGTTTTTAATCACATCTTCTTAATAGACTTCTTCATAATTTCCTTCATAGGTATTCTCAGCAACATCATGTTTATATGGAGAAGGAATACGATGATCATAGGGATGTCATGGATCATAGGACTAAGAAAAACTTTGATAGGGATATTGAGGGATATAACATGGGTCATGACAATGTTAGTATAAGGTGTATAGTAGGAACTCTATTACAAGTCAAAACAAATGACTAAAGTATAATATATTTTGCTTACCTTAGGTATGAATTAATGCACTAGTCTATAACCAAGATTCAAATGTTGGAGTCACCATATACTAAAGGAAGTGGACTATTATAGAACAAATTTTCACCATAGATAATTTAAGGAAACCTTCTCAAATTTGGGATAACCTGGATATATCTCTACCTATACATAAGCTACTTAAATAGATAGATTTTTAGATTTAAAGGGCTAGCTCCCTTGATCTATGTTTTAGGCTCACACTACACTAGGCTAATCATTATTGGGGGTGAAAAGGGAATAATAAATAATAAATAAACATAAAATAATTAATTTTACACCCCAAATATAAGTCCACAAAGAAAACTTACATATACACTAAGAGAGAAGCCTACTAAAATTGACCTCAACTCTATGTCCTTCTAGCATAAGTGTTTCTCATAGAGGTAGATTGTTATGAATATTCAAAGGTGGTTGAAAATGAGGTATATTACTAGACACTAATAATCCCTCTTAAAATACAAAACATACTTGAAAAACATATACACTTCATGAGACCTATTAGAAGAGACATCACTCACATAAAACATGTAGGAGTAGAATAAAAGCAAAGAGAAGACATTCATCACTTGTCAACCACATAAACCACTTGACATACTTAGGGAAGAAATTATAGAGATAAAATCAAGTTTCATAAATTTATTCAAAATTAAAATCTATATGTCAAACCATCAAGGCTTCACGATACCAATTATGGATCCATCACAAATCCAAAAAAGCTTGCATATATAGAACATAGGAGAGGAAAGACAAGAAAAAAAGTTGGATAGTCACAAGGTCAAGTGTCAAGACTTGGAAACTAGTTACAATTAAATAAAATGAGTTGTAAAATAGGTTAGGAATTTATCATAAACATTTTTCAATCTGAAACATATCACCTTCCTCATGTTGGCATAGAGATCTACATGGTCCTTCTTGAAACTGCCCTCATGATGATGATTAGTCCATCTATTTTAAACTAACTTAGAAGTCATTGACACATATTATATAAATTGAGAAGGTGGATATATGATTGTGATATTCATCTACACCTCTCTAACTGATGAACTTCTCTTATATACTTATTGCTCATTATTTGTAGTCACTCACTAACCTTCTAGGCCTAAATCTTCACACTTATCACTTAAGTGGCCTACAAATATTAAACAAGATTCATTGAATAGGTGTTAAGAAACTCACTTAGACCTTATTTATCCTATAGTGTATCAAATTTACCTTAAGAGACTCATTTTCACTCTTTTCACTATCACACTTAAGTAATCACATTTCTTCTCACTATACCACTCAAGACTACCTATAATGAAAATTTTAGTAGAGGTATTTTTATGCATTTTTGAGGTGAAAATTGAGTTTTATGAGTTGAAAAATGTCCTTACACACCTCTTACAATGACTTTCATCCACCAATTCCCCTTTTTACCTATATTTTAACTCAAATACTACAAAAAACCTTGATTTTGGCATGTTCTTACAAGTGATGGTATATAAAAAATGGATGTCAAGGAGATTAGGATAGTTATAAACATGTGCAAAACACTTTCAAGGCCAATTGTCCACTTCTAGATACATATCCCTTCATGTTTTCTCCATCGGGTTCATACAAGGGTTTTAGGAAGTTTGGCTTATTAACAATGATTCATAAAATATAAATTCTTAAATTTAAAACAAACTAAATTGAAATAAAATTAAGTGCCCCCCTCAACTATTCCTAGATTCTCTAGACACCATGCACACCATCCGTACATATATAAGTAAATGAAATTAGGCACCCCTAAGAGAATATTATACCAAAATCACCAACTATAAGTTGTTAATTTAAAAATAATGGTTCTAATCCATCCTAAACTATCTCATATAAGTTATAAAATGGCTTGGAAGGATAATGTGGTCATCTAAGTCAAGTTGGATTCCATTAGGGTTTATGCCTAGTATTAGTCCTAGTCTTTAGGATTGTGTTTCCTATGTGTATGATCACTTTGATGGATTAAAATGTATTTAGATACTATTAAACATTTTTTTACATCCAAATAAACTATATAAATCATCCCATAGACATCCAAGGGTCTCACATTACATTCTTTCTTCGTTTATATACCTTGCTTGTAAGTCTGCCTTGACTATGGAGTGTCCTCTATCTGATACAAACTAAATGACACTTTCCTTATTGATATAGAATAAATAAAAGATAGAGTTATATATTAGGTCATGATGACATTATTCACCAATTTTAAATTCCTTATTATTACCATAGAGCCTTCAACATCAAATGTTCCTAAGACTAGCTTCTAGGTTATGACTATGTGCAAAATTTTGACAAAGTTTGAGAAACATGAGATATACTATATTTTCTCATATTTGGCTCTAATAATAACATTAAAACCTCATGTCATCACTATGATATTGGAATATATGTTTTCATCTCATTTTATACATTTTCTACCAAAAAAACCTACATCCTTCATGAATTGAGGTTAGTCTGCATATTGTGTGTAGAATTTTGACTAACTATAGGTTGAGGTTCTAAAACCTATATTAGATCACTCCTTACTTTTTTTACCTATATATAAGGATATCTTGAAATTTTATTTTATAATTCTTAAATTTATATCTACATGGTCATACATATTTCACTACTATCTATGAACTAGAGTTCTCTACTAGCATAAGTTAGTCTACATCCTCAATCAGACTGTAGGTGTGCATTAGTGAAAATAAAAGGCTCATATAGGTGATGACAAATTTTTGAGTATTGAAATTAATTATCCTTTTTTCCACTAACATCATTATGTCACCTCAAACCTAAATTATAATCTTTGTCTACAGACCATGCTTCTCATTTCCCACCATAAATGCATTATGTGCCACTTTAAGCTACAAGTTTATTTTAGATTAAAAGGCACTATGTTTACTAAGTGTTTCATATCTAGACTTGTTTGAGTTAGAAACCACTCAACTATCATTATATATTAATTAAAAAACCACCTTATTATTTCAAGACATTATCTCTAGGCTTAAGATGTAAGATAGAAACTATTAATCCTATCTATACCTAAAAACACTTCACCATGGGATGAAATTTTATGAGGCATAATCCTCTTTTAGAGAGATTAAGGTAAACTCTCAAATTATGAAAATTTTATCAAATATGACCTATAATTTGCTAATTTAAGGTAGGATTAACATTATGAACCCCAAATGACTTGAGAAATCCATTCAATTCTTTAAACTATACACAACATATCTCTTGGGCTTTGAATAGCCTTACAATTATCCATTAAAACCTATAGGTGACTGTGCACATTAAGAGTTTGATTGGTCTTTAATTATTGTCTTATAATTCCATATCAATCAAATTCAAATTTAATTAATGAGAAATATTTACACTCCATTCTCTAATTGAGTTGAAAAAAATGTGTTAGCATTGACCCTAATCCAATTATATAGATATGAACTCTAAAACTATGGAAACCCTATTCTGTATACGATTGAGTATTCACTTATATCTCAATGAGATGGTCATCCTTATCTCCTCATGTTCACATGTGTAAAAATATATGAAACCAACATGAAAATAATGGAAATGCTCTACCAAGTTAGATATATTACTTGGAAGCATTAGACTAACACAAATTGGTAAGAAAACTAAGGTTTTAGGGATGTGCAAGAAATTTTAAGGCATCAACAATATTAATGAATGCTCATAGAGTATGAATCACCAAATTATAAAATATGGCCATAAAATAGAAGGAAATAAAGAGTAATAACTTCCACCAAATTCATTCATTCTAACTCTCCTCCTTTTGTGCATACTAAAGGAAAACCTTTGACCTCTCATGACTTTCCCAAGAGAGTGATGAGAGAGAGATTAGTTTTTGTCATTTTTAGAGATATTAAAGCCACTTGATCTTGGAACTAAACTATGGGGATATAAATATACTTCCTTTAATTATTCACACATGTTATATTAGGTATATATTACATACAACTTTATTGAAACTCCCTTTTTTTAGTGGTCTTATTGTTTGTATGTTAGAACTACATGTCAATTTCAAAACTATTCCCTGATCATTTCTGACATGTGGGATATTAAAGTACATTTTGAACATTTTTTATTTCATTAAAATTTTGTACAAATCCCTTAGAATAACCAAAAAGGTGACATAAATGGATATTAAGACAAGGTGATAGGGTTATAACATACTTTAAGATCTTTAGGCTATGACTTGACATTACTAAAGACCATGGTGACCGTGTTTAAACCTAGAATACCTTATGAAATATTTGAATATGTAAAGGGGTTTTACCAAAATTGACTTAGGGTCAAATTTAGTCAATAGGTTGTAAATGAAACAAAAAGTCACCAACCTAAGGAAAAAATCATGAGAAATGCCTCAAGATAGATACACAAATTCTTTAGTTGGTAGAAATAGGAATTGTGCAATGTTTGTCCTAATGGCCTTTAGAAGTTCATCTATAATTTTGTATTATCTTGAGCCCTATGTTCTATATTTAAGGAACATATAAGATAGGATATGGTCTTTTATCCTTGGTAGGATGTGGTTCCTATCAATAAAATTAAGTTGTTTCTCTAAAAAAAAATATAATTTTTTAAGAAAAAAACTTAAAAAACATAAAATGCATTATATTATTCTCATACATTATACATTCTATTAAGTTTTACGTATTATGTTTTACATAAAATGGATCATCTAATACAAATAATTAGGTAATGAAAAATGTATTATACTCAAATTTTATCCATCTACACTTACAAAATTCATTGTACATCTAATACCCTCCACCACCAAAATAGTCATGTTGCTAATTAAGTGGGATATGAGGCCTAGATTGAAGATAATATAAAATACATCAAATATCATTTATTTTGAATTAAATACATGGATATATCATATAAAACTATATTTAATGGCGTAATAGACCAATATATTAAGGATACATATCAAACCCAAAATATCTTCTTCCTAAATTTAGGGATAACAAAACCTATCTATGTCTTATAGGGATTAGGGTAGTAGTTTGTGAGTAGATAATATACACATCTAGCAAAATTTATATAAAATATTATCACATGTTAAAACAAAATAAAAAAATTTATTTAGTCGGATAGTTTCTATTCTTGAATTATATATCTCTAAAAATATGGGTATTCCTATATCACAAATGTTTTGAACATTTTTAAAACCACCCTTAGTGTTTAAATTTAAAAAAATATATGCACATACCTTGAATAGCACACACACACACACCATCCCCCCCAAAAAAAATTATGATATTAAAATTGAGATAAGTCTATCCATCTACTAATTCATTAAGGTGGTACTTACAC
>JARHVA010004434.1:1265000-1332500 GCA_037957365.1 Torreya grandis
TTAGTACACCTTTATGAGATGAGTTCCCAAATCTGGCCTATGAGATTGGAATAAGCATTAGGATTTTGTATTAGTTTCATCCAAACAGTGATATTAATGATCTTAGTCATAAAACTTGTTATAGGCATTTGTTTGGGATTTTTGTTGTGGATTTTGGGATGGAGCTCTAAAATAGAGCTAGACCCATATTTCTAGAGGCTCAACCTGTCTTTATCTACTAAAATGGATGATTATTCTCCTTGTAGAATTCATTTATTTCTAAAACTAAAATCTTTGTTTGCATTGGGTTGAGGAGACTTTATCATACACACATAATTTTATTTATTCTATATAAATTTTAGCTTTAGCTAGAGAGACATTATTTTTAAAACATAATGAAATAATGACAAAAAAATATTCTAACATAAAAATCATTTTAATGACACACTATAATGTTGTGCTCGATTGACTTGATTCAACAACATTATTTCTATATAATTCAATGGAACATAATTCTTTCCATAAATCATCATATAAAATATTATTAAGATCTAATAATAACTTTGTGAGTTATTTTTTTACAATCCATATTGAGAATAGCTTATTTTGAAATTCTTAACTTTTGTCAAGAATTAGCTTCTCTTACTACAACATAAATACTATTAATATATATATATATATATAATGTGAATATATAAATCATACCTCTATATACCCATTGACTTATTTGAATCAATGGGTCAGATGGTGTATATCCTCCACCATGTTGAGTATACCTATGATAAGCAATGCATTCTAGCTTATGATACTTTAAAATGACTTGAGTGTTACAAATGCTAAAACTACCATACTCTTTATAAAACCAAGGACAATGTGCATATATAATGTGATAAAACATATAAATAAATAATAATAAAAAATAACATAATGTATTAGAAAATAACTATGTTAAAATAATAAATAACTAAATAAAAAATAAAATTATAAATTCTTGCCATGTAATGAGTGACCTCATTTTCTCCCCAATCTATAGTAAATTGCTTTATGAATTTTGTTACAAATCTAGTAGATTTTTTGAAATATCCCTCAGATAATATTTCATTGTTCATCAAGGGGGAAAAAGATGAGAGTGAACTCCATGCATGTGTTTCCTCAATGTAGAATATCCTTTGTTATTCTAATTATCCTATGCATCAATGAGATCCTTATATATTTTATATTCACCTTTATTACTTTTTTGAGTGACATTTTTGATAAAATTCATAGACTTATGTCCTCCCTTTGATGGATTTGATATAACATTCCACAAGTGCCTGATCACTTTTCATTTTTTTAATAACATTTATTCTATGTAATCTTGCATTTGATAATATCTTCTCAATTTTATTAATGGTTTTTTGTGTCTTCTCATTTGATTTCTATTACTGATTATTCATAAATATGGGAAGAAGAATTTGAAAGCCAATACCATAAATTAGAAAGCCACTAAAGTCCCTATCACTACCCAAGACTACTAGTGAATTAAACATGGAAAACACATCCATTTTTATCTTATCAATCCTTCAAATATTCCAATATATTCACCATGTGTCTATAACAAGACATCCTTGCATCTCTAAGACTCCTCTTGAGCAAATACATAAGGTACATATCTATACTACTTCAAACCATTATTGAAACCTACAAAATCTCCTTCATTTCCTCTTGTTTTAGCTTCAAACCACCATTTTATAGAAACATGAAGAAAAATATGGGTCAAAAAGGCATCTCAAAGTAAGGAAATGCCTTGGAGAGAATAAAGGAGGGATATTTCACATGTGGGATCTCTTTTGATGGTGAAACAACCTTTTAATCTCATAGAAGAGACATTTTTAAAGCATGAACTATTTTACTAAGTAATATAAGGACCATGGGGGTTTATTTAAAGATGTTAGTGATGATTTAAAGTCTCATGAGGTTAACAATTTATCAATTTAAGATTAAAACCTTTTTTTCAAAAATATACACATAGCCTCATAAGAATAAATGCTAATGAATATCACAAAATAATACCATATAGATTTATTAAATTTTTGAATCAAGCCTCAATGTATTTTAATCACCCTCTCAAGGTTTATAGTCCATGTACCTTACATATATTGAATCATCAAAAAATCTCATAGTGAGTTATCAACTACCATCTTCAACCATCTCAGATTAAGGCACTCTAGATCATAAGACCAATTCAATAAATTTTCAAAGACATTTAAATATACTCACACACCATGAGGACACTTAACACAAGTTGAAATTGATACATGACCATGACAAGACATGAGACTCATACCCCCTTCACTTGACAACCAATGAACATTCCTTTGAGTTTTTATGACTCCTCAAAATAAATGACAACTATGAGGTTTTCATAATAGCCAAAGATAACAATAATTAAGTTGACACTTTTATAGGCCTAAGGATAGAAAGTGGTCAACATTTCTACTAACTAAACTGGTTTGACTAGCCTTCTAGTCAAAAGAATCCTGAATCTCCTTGCTTATCACTCATAGTTACACAAAACATGACTACTTTCTGAAACTATCCAACCTTGTAGAATTGTACATAAAGCAAACAAAAAAAACACAACATATGAAACAATAACAATAAAATAAAACAACTAACAAACATGTGTAACAACACTTAGAGGAAGGAAACTACTACTATGTATAAGAGGATTGGTTCTCCTAATAGAAATACTTGAAGAACATCCCATTGATGGGAATAATAAGTTAATCACCACTCAAATTGGATAATTAAAAATCATTATTCTCCTTAAAACTAGTAATGACATATAAACCACTCAAAATACTATCAAATTTGGAATGTTTACTTGGTTTATCATGGTTTTCATCCCATTTGAGCATAATATCACATTGATGAAAGGTCTTGGATGAAGATCTCTTATAAAAATATCTTTTGAATTCATTTTGGGTGGACCACATAGTATGCATAACAATGTCCCTTATTTATTACAACTCTCTCAACTCATTCATTCTTACATCCATTACATCATTTTCCATAAGCTCTAGGTGATGTGCAAGTTTCAAGGTTGGTAGTTATAATGAAATGGGTAGTTTTGATTTTCTACCATAAACCAAAAGTTAAGAAGATTGACCAATAGCCTTATTTGGAGTAAATATATCTTCTCAAATGGTAGTATTTAACTTTTTATACAATCCTCTTTAACTATCCTCCATTATCCTCTTAATGATCCTAATGAAATTCTTATTGGTGGACTCTACAAGTCCATTTCCCTAAGGATATTAATTGGCTGAGTATTTGAGATAAATATAATGATCAAGGGTCAACTCACACACCTTTCCACTACTAAAATATAAATCATTTTTTGATATAATGGTTGAGGGGACCCTAAATTGAGTCACTTGGCTATCATAGAAATCTAAAACTGAGTTTTCATTTGCTTCCTTGAGTGAAACTACATCCACACACTTGATAAAGTAATTAGTGGCTATCTAAACTCAATTATGCTTAACACTTGATGGAGGATAAATCATCCCAATGAATTCTAAGACCCATTACATGAAGGACCACTCAAATTGAATAGGTTTCAAAGGCATGACAACTAGTCTCTACTTTCCAATAAACATTGCACACTTGGAACATATTCTACCCCAAGCATGTGATTATTTAAACAATGTAGGAAAAAAATAGCTAGCTCTTATGATATTTGATGTTGTATTCCTAGATGAAAAGTGTCCTCTTGCAGGCCCATCATGGAATTGTTATAATAGCTTGTCCACATGATTAGTTTCTACACATATCTAAAACATACCTCTAATGTCCTTTTTGAAGAGTACTCCATCAATCAAGATGTAAAGGATAGATTTCATCCTAAAATTTCTCCTCTTTGCCCCATCTAAGCCTATAGGACACTTTCCCATTTGGAGGAATCTTGTTATGTCTTATGTCCAGTTGGAAGGAGAGATAGTTTCACCTTATTGAAGGAGAGTGTTAAATTCTTATTCAAATATAGACTAACATTGGAATGGCCTAAATGTTGTGGAAGAACTTATAACTAGACCAAAACTCTAGATTATGGGGCTAGCTCCCTTGGTACATCACTTTATCACAATTTATTAAGACATATTACTGATGGGGTGAAAAGGGATAGAAAGTATAAAAATAAACCTACTTTAAGGGATGGTGATGCACTAATGTAAACACTCATCCACTTAATTTAGACTTTAACTAATACTAGTAAGCAATGCAAATGACAATATTTCAACAACAAGGACTCCTATGTAAAAGTGTTTTCAAATGAAGGTTTCAAAAAGTGATCAATGAATTAGGATAATGACGGAAGGCCTAATTTAAGTCACTAATGAATCAATATCTCCACTCTAATCTCATTTTATCAACATTCAAACACTATATGTGACCTACATAAGATCATCTACTAGTAACTAGGTGATATTAGCACTTTTCAAGGGAGAAAGACTACCACATGCAAAAATAAAACCAATAAAACACACTAAACCTATATAAAAGAGTCTAAAAATAGTTATTTACATAAATTTAAAATGTTAAAAAGTGCCAATATTAGTAGAGTTTCCTCATGCCCAAGAGAGGGATTTTAATCAAGGCCTAAAAGCTTAAATATATAGTATAGTAATGAGAGAAGGAGGAGAGTGACAAGAGATCTCAAAACTAGGAAATGTGACCTTGATTTAGTCCTTATCCAAATGCTATGAATCACTTCATGATTAATCTCTTCTCCACCTTTGGAAAATGGTGTAGAGGTTGGATTTAAACTTTTTTAAAAACATGAAGAAGTCAAGAAGAATTTCTTCTTCATTGATTGGTGGAAAACTATTTGATAGATGTCAATGTTATCATGGTGATGTCATGCATGTGTCTTGGTGAGTGTATTAAATGATATGATATCTTAAGTAACAATGACAAAGTGTGCAATGTGCTTGTAAAAGTGTGCTTAAATTTAGTTGGGTTGATCTTCAATTTTGGCATGGTTATAGATGTTTAGGGATGAGTATGGAGTTTTGATCATGTGAAAAGGGTTTTATCAATGGTCAAGGATGATTGGATATCTTGTGTGCATATGTTTAATTCACCTAGATCATCATTTTTCTCATCTAGACATTTTGGGTCCAATGGCATAAAATATAAGTAGGTAATTTTTTGACATCATAATTTACACGTGGATGATTTAGGGGGACTTGATCATATGGTTTTCATAAAATTAGTTCTTAGTTACTATGCGCTAATTCTTAGGTTATGCACCTAAGTGCAGTCAAAGATATGTGGGTACAAAAGTAGGCTCTCAATCATTTTAACAAGTGTTATTTATGTTTAAATATATTTGAGTAAGTTGTTGATGATGTTAGCATTCACATGCATGAAGGTTTAAGTAATAAATGGTCACATGGGTTTGTTTAATATTTTTCCTAGTTAATATGTGCCCAATACTAAGTCATGCACATAAGCATGATAACAGTTATGAAAGTACAAAGTTGGGCTCCCATGTAGTTTGATATTGTTTTCCCATACTTAGCTAAATTTGCATGAGGCAATGAAGAGATGAGTGAGAATTTTGATGGTATCATATCTCACATGTGTAGACATTTTAGGATAAGGTGATTATATGGGTGTGTTTAGTTTTATGCCTGGTTTATTTGTGCTAAATTTCAGGTCATGTACTAAATTGCAAAAAAAGTTATTAAAGTGAAATTTTGGCCTCCTAAGAAGTTTTTGACAGTTGGATATCACTCATGTGATGTTTTAAATATTAGTTTGATATATGGTTGTATTATCTTTTGAAAGGTGATCATATGGTCCAAAGTTTAAATCACAGGTCTAAGTGCAAAAGATGTTATTAAGGTTCAAAGTTTGATACACAAATAGATTACAATGGTCCCCATACTTAGTCAATTTTTAAAAAGTTAATGTTTAAGAAACTCTCAAAGAGATCAATGATTCATGTTAACTCCAAGATGTTAGGAAGTAATGAGATGGTGCTAAGTGTTTTATGTTTAATGCTAAGTAGAGATAACTGTTGAGCTTCTTCCAAAGATAAATAGTGAGTGTGTGATCATAAAGATAGAGATAAATGGTGTACATTAAAGTTAAAAGGTTAAAATGATAGTTTTTTATATTTTTTAAAGACTAAGATATGTATAGGAAATCAATAAAGTGTATGAGATCAAAGTTTCTAAAGTGCACGAGATGAGGTCAACTACTATATGTTTACTATTTGAGCATTGGTACCTATGTGTTAAATTTAGGGAGGATCAAAAGTGAGAGATTGATCTAAATTTGAGAGTAAATGAGATTAAATAATAGTTTTCAAATTTTAACTATGACCATTTGAATTTAACGAAGGAAATACTAGTATCTAGTTTTTGAGCTATATCTTTTGATCCAAGATGAATTTAACCATGCAGTAAAAAGAAAATTTATAGAGTACTCAAAAAATATGAAAATATGTATTTTAAGATTTGTAAGTTTGTATAATTAAATATATTGAGATATAAACTTGACTATGTGTTTATACACATTCTACAAGTAACTCGAGAAGGGTAGTTGAGCTTATTTTGATGTTATTTCGATATCTCTTCATGAATTAGCTATTAGATCATGTTATATACTCCATGAAGATTATTTTTGTGAATTTTATGTTTTTATCAATCATTTTTAGTATGAAAAAATGTTTATAAGGTGATTGTATATTCATTCATAATGAATGTGTGCACAAAATATTATTTAAGCAATTTGTGCTTAAGTAGAAGGGTATTGTGATGGATATGGACACTTAATAAGGATTTATAGATAATTTGGAATGGGTTAATGAATTTTTATAGTGTTATTATGTTTATTTTTCTAAAACAAGTGTTAAATATCTGAATGGGTCTCCACATGACATAAAAGTGGCGTAGGCCTATTTGAAAGTGGATTGTGCTTAAGTGTGACCCATGTGAGATGACTTAAGGGTGAAGGAATGAATTATGGAAAATAAGGAAAGATTTTGGAATTAATAAATTATGAATGATCTATATATAATGAAACTAAATGTGTTAGTTTTCTAGGTGTGTGAAAGACTTGTGAGAGAGACTTGTGCAAGGAGGATGTGAGAATTGTGAAGCAAAGGAGAAGTAGATTGTCTAATTGGATGAGTTGATAAGAAAAGAATATTGATGACTATGTGTATCACCTATATGTCATATTTTTTATGTCATAATAGTACTCTTATATATTTAAGTTATGAAAAGAGGTCCAAGTGTATGTATGAGGATAGTTTGAGTTAAAAATGAGAGAGATTGTGGCATGCCTATGTGAGAGGACTATATAAGATAGAGAGAGTTTATGTAGGGGTTATAAAATAGAGATACCTCATCAAGAGTTAAAGACATAAATTATAAGGTAAATGTGTTTAAATGAGGGTCTAAAAGAATTAATCTTCCTTAGGGGTAATTGTTCTTTGTGAGACAAATGTTTCACTAAATACCTTTGGTTAGGAGGATATGATCAAAGTTTTTTGGTCTAAAGGAATAGATCAATCTCTCATTTGTTATTTTTTATAGGATTTTAGTCCATGTGTTGTAGGCTTGAGAGTAGGTTTTATTCCCCATGAGGGTTTCTCATAGGAACTATGTGTTATGTGTTTGATCTTATGTATGCATTGAATGAATGAGATCTCTTGTTAATGTTTCTTGATCAAGTTGATTTATTTTGATTATTTAATAGTTTGAAAGTGTTGTAATTGTACATGAAATATCTAGGATCACTTTTTCACCCCCTAATGATTGTACCTATAATAATTGGTATCAGATCAGGTCCTTTGGTAAAGGCTTAACAACTTGAAGGTAATCTAAGGTACAATATGGGTAGTCATCAATAAGGTTACTCTACTAAGTAAGAATAGATGTGTAATGGATTTAATTATGTATTTTGGGGTGATAGTATGAGGACATACATTATGTTTCTATGTTTGAGATGGATATGTTACTCTTACTATTCCTCTATCTAGTGCTATAAACAAAAATTTATTTGAGAATAATTTCAAGGCAAATAATGCTATCATTTGTGGTATTTCAGAGACTAAATACACCAAGTTCATTCATTATAAATCTACTAAAGATATATGGGAAAAAATATAGATCATTTATGAAGGAGATTCAAAGGTCAAGCTTGCTAAGTTGTAAACTCACTGAATGTAATTTGCAAGTTTGAAGATGAATGAAGAAGATATTGTGGCATCATTTTTTTAGATATTTGATGAGATTATGAACATCATTTTAGATTTTAGAGAGATCCTTGAAGAATCTACTATAGTTAAAAAGGTATTAAGGTCCCTATCCCTCAAGTTTGATCCTAAAGTATTTGTTGTATAATAAAGTCACGATCTTAATCAACTAAATTTGAATGAATTCCATGGCATCCTTAATGCTTATGATATTAGGAAGAATAATTATATAGAACCAAATAAGGAAGAAACTTTCAAGACTAAAATGAAGATAAAAAAGAAGTTCCAAGGTAAGAAACTCAAGGAGGATGACATTATATATATATATGAGGATGAAATAATTAATTTGATTTTAAGGAAAATGAGAACAGGTTCAAGTGAGTATAAAGGTAAGCTACCCATCAAATGCTTCAATTGTGGTGAGATAGGATATTTTTATAATCATTACCCTTGAAAGTATAAAAATAATGATGATGAAGAGCATGATCAAGTCATGATTATGGTAAGAGATCTTTTAGGTATGATAAAATCACAAAGGGATTTAGAAGGTTTGATAATAATAAGAAGTATTTTGAGGACAAGAAGAGTCTCTACACCAAATAAGATTACAACTCATCAAATGAGATTGAATTCAGTGACTTAGAATATGATCATGAAAATGATGGTCCTACTAAAGATGAATATTTGTTCATGGTTGAGGAAGGTATTTTCTCGCATAAAAAAGAGTCTACTTGGAGTGTTTCATATGATAATGAAGATGAGGTGGACTGTGAGATTGAATTGATGAATGCTCTTGAAGAACTAAAGATTGAGAAGAAGATCAATAAGAAGATGATATATAAACTTAAATAATATGAAGAAAAAATCAATCTGCATGATGAAATAATAAATGAAGACACCAAGGAACATGAATATATAGTCAAGCATATTAGTTGTCAATTAGAAATCCTATCTACAAGCCTGAAAACTAAAGAAGATGAGTGTTTAAGGTATGTAATTGAAAATGAGTCATGGATATTTAATTTAGAGAAGAAATATAATAAGGTAGTTTCACTTGTGATATTTGAAAAGAGTTCAAGTGATCTAGACAATATTTTTAATGATCAAAAACATGCAATTGATAAGACTGGTATTATATACAAAGAACTAAAGACTAAAACTCAAGATAAGATGAAGACTAATGTGAACAAGGAAAATCTAACTTTGATGACAAATCATTAGATAAGGAATGAAGGAGATGGTATAATGAATATAGATCAGATTAGACAACCAAATGCCATGAGGTATGTAAGTTTCGATGGTTGTTGTTACACATGTAATCAATTTGGTCATAGGAATATATAATGCAAGTCTTGATAAAATTCAATTTACATGGAACTATGATGGGGGTCATCAATCAAAATGTATGATCAAGGTTGAGTGTTTTAACTATCATGATGTGGGACACTTTATAAAACATTATCCATTTAAGGTAAGGTAGGTTGACTTTCTTTTAAGATATATTGAGTGCTACAATTGTTATGCACTAGGACACATTACAAGATTTTATCCAAATTTGGTAAGATATAATGAGTTTCTTTCAAAAGTCATGATGTGCTTCAACCATAAAAAGAGAGGTCACATTTATAAATTATGAAATAAGATGCATACATGTTATAATAGGTTCAATCAGGATCTTAGAGTAAAAGAAATAAGGCAAGTCAACACATGGAAGCCAAAGGTGGTAGGTAGGATTCATGATGAGACTATAGGTTCAAGTAATATATTTGATATGGTGGAGAATACCACAAAATGTGAAGAGTGCCAAAGACTCTCATTATTTTCTCATGTTGAGAATGAAGAGACCAAGCTAAAGGAGAAGTCTAAGGTATTAGTTGAGGCTAGTTCTGAGGTAAGTATGGATCCTCAACTAAAAATGTAGGAATGCTCTATGGATCATGCTGAGGAGTAAAATTAGGCAAAGTATGGTCAAGATAATACATTAGATCAAGATCTATAAGAGATGTGGGAATCACTAGTGGAGAGGAGTCTATGAGTGAGGGAAGTTCCATAGGTAAAGGAATCATAGGTGGAGGCATAGAAGGTGGTGAATGGACCACAGGAGGGGATGGAACCACTAGCGGTGGAGCAATGGGAGAATAAGGAGGAGCCTTATTTTTGGAATGACCTATTGGAAGAGAGTTAGAATGTTATATAATGGCTATAAGATGATCTTTGAGATGTTGATGAAGGATGCAACAATAATTAATATGATGGTTGTTGCATAAATACCATAGATAATATACCTAAGCATACTTGGGTATTTATTCAATAAGTACCTTAGGGGGAGGTATAGCTTTGTTTTATGATATGGAATAAGTATGCAAGATATCAATATATTATTGTAACTTGTGACAATGGGTGGAAGAGTGTTTATCTATATAATGGAAGCAGTAGATATGCTTGTGAGTGGTTTTAAGAGAAGAACTCATAGAAGGAGGTAAAATAGGAGTGGAAGAAACTAGAGAGAAATTGTCAGTCCATTTGGTGGGTAGAAGAGCCATTTTAGGCAAGGGAAAAAAATTATCACTAAGGGAGGGTGATGATGAGGAAAAAATGGAACTAGGCTCAATAAGAGTAATGGAATCAAAATTAGGGGTAGACTTAGTAATAGTAGGAGTAGATATATGATTAACTATAGAAAGAGAGAGAAGAGTCTCAAAATTATTAGGATCTACTAAGAGAGAAGTAGGATCTAAAAAATGTCTAAGGAGAGTTTCACTAAGCTCAGGGGTAAACTAGTTATGAGGGTCAAGATATCTAGAAAAATAGTAAAGCCTAGTTATAACATGATCCATGAGCATAGTATTATGTGGATCCTTATAAATTAGAGTTGTTAAATACATCTCTATCATATGATAAGTAGGAAAATAAAAAAATTTGGAACTATAAGTCAAGGAAAATGATGAGATGCACAAAAAAAATAAAGTAAAGAAGAGTAATAACTAATAATCTTAGCATCATGGGCCTGTACAAGACTACTTAATAATGGATCATCTAAAGAATATCCATCATCATAATCCAAGGTTTGAATATTAATGACACAAGTAGGGATAACCTTGTCATATGATGAATTATGGTGAATAAAATGCATATTCTTGGTCAAGACTACGTGATTATCATCTCAAGGAGGTTTGTGAGAATGAGGTTGCAAGGAAGCAAGAAGCTACAAGATGAGATGAGGTAAGAGATTATAAGTTTTTATATTTAATTTAATCTCATCAGGATCATCATCATAATAACCTAATACATTAGGAGGAATGTTACCAATGAGCTCATGATGCCCATTTTAACCTTAGGTTGAGTTAATGGCAAAGTTGAGATGTTGAGACTCATGGAATGGAATGCTAGGTAAAGGCTCAAGAGTAGGAATATTAAAGACACCAAAATCATATAATTGTTCAAAATTATAAGGGTTAGTGTCACCTTGAATCCTATAAATGGCTCCACTTTGAGGAACTTAACACATTGTCAAGCAAAAGAAATAATAGCTCTCATGTGGTGAGTCTACAGCCTACCAATAAAGATGTTATAATAAATGGGGAAATTAAAGATTATCACCTTCATATGGATGGTGATAGGTGGGATAGTAATGGGAAGCTACAGACAACCTAAAGGATGCATTTTACTTCTAATGTATCCTTGGAAGGTGATGTGTGTAGACTTGAGATTGTATTTGGAATACCAAAGCATCTTAACTAAATTGAGAGAAGTGACACAAGTTTTAGAACCATCATCAATCAATGCATGCTTGACTTGGATATCACCTATTCAAATGCTAATGAATAAGGGAGTATCATATACATGAAGTATAATCTCATAAAGAATCATATAAGCTATGGGAAACTTTAAGGAAAGAGAAGTGTTTATAGTTTCATCAATGTTGATAGACATTTCCTCACTTTTTTGTAAAATACCATCTTTCAAACTAGATAAATCTGCTTCTCATCCTACTAGGAGAGGATGAGGGACATTCATATTGAATAAGATTTTCATGAGAAGGTTTATATGATATGGGAAAGTCCTCATAAACTCAAGAAATGGAATCTAAGATGGGAGATTAGTGAGTTTCATAATGGGATACCACTCATTATAACTCATAAAAAGGTTGTTAGATAAAAATGCATAATCACTAAGGAGATCCAAAGAGAAGTATATATTTATTTGGTAAGAATAAGAAGGTTTAGAATAAGTTTGTAAATCATGTGGTGATAAAGAAGTGGTTGGTTCATATTGATTTTGAGAATTGGAAGAAGTGTTAGTAGAATCTTGGTTATCATTAGTATTGGAAGATGATGGAAAAGTGGTAGAAATAATACGGGATGTGTTATCAAAGGGAGAATCATAAATTGGACCAAATAAAGTAATAAAGTCATATTTTCCCAACTCATTTAAATGAGTTTGAGAAGAATCCTAGATAACATGATATGTCTTAGATGAAGGAGGAGGTAGATAGGTTAGGAATAAATGAAATCCACTACCCTTGGCATATTAGTCATGTTAACTACATTATCTTTGAAAGTTGGTTCAACAAGACATTAAAAATTATTAGTGGAATGGGTGGGCTTATCTTGGTTATCTTTAATAGGTTAATTATTAGGTAAAGGATATTTTTAGATAGCCAAATAAGCATTAGTTTGATTCAAGGATTGATTTTTATCATGTGATTTATAGTACTTGAAAGTAATATCATAGGCTTGTTAATGCTTACAAATAATGAAATCATGATCAATATTAGGGACAAGAAGAAAATCCATAGCTAAATTATGAAGTTTTCTACAATTTTCATGAGAATAATCCCAATTAATGTGAAACCAACATAACTTGTTAGGATCATACCAAGATTTCATAGGATGAGTAGGGTCAAGCTCTCATGGAAGAGGCTTTGGTAGATGCTTTAGAAATTCAGTTGAGGATAGAGGTTTATGAACATTAATGGTATTTAGTGAATAGAAATTAGGATTAATATATTGTTGAAAAGAAGGAGTTGGTTCCAAAGAAGGGTTAGGAATGACAACTTATACATTTTGAATGGTGTCATAAGAATTGATAACACCATCATTAGTGATATTGCAAATTTTTTTTGAGTAAGAGATGAGGACCCGTAGAAGGTTAGGGTGGCTCAAATTGGTGCATTGGGAAATCTTGTCTTTTAGCTTGGTCAATAGCTTCTGCTAAAGTGTGTGGGGAAAGAGTGTATACTTGATATTGTAATTTAGAAAAAGAGAGCATTTGTAAAGAGATGAAAAAGATTGTCATCTATCGTGTTATGTTCACATTTATTTGACAAAGTTTTCCATCTCTTAAAAAAATCTTGGGTAGTTTCATTTTTGTTTTGTTTGTAATTTATGAAATGTACTAAAGTGTTTTTAGGAAGATCATTAGTTTAAAATTCTTGAACTAATTAATTCACTAAGTCCTCCAAACTAGAAATGAAATGAGATCTAAGTTGATTATACCAATCCAAGGCATCACCTGTGAGATTTTTGGCTAGGATCTTGGTAGAGATAAAGGTATTTAAATCAACCTAATCGGTGTAAAGATTCCCAAATGTTTTGAGGTGAAGGATAGGATCAGTTGACCCATTATAAGAAATTGTAGGTGTTATACCTCCTATATTAATGTTGGAAATTTGAGTAGTGAGATGTTCATTTTTTAGATGCTTGATGGTTTTATTGACTAAATGAGGTTGAGGAATAAGATTTCCTTGGGAATTTCAAAGAGTGGGAGGGGGAAAATTTTGGTTATGTGTGCCCCAAGCTATTGGTTGTAGATGATATGAAGATTAAGAAGGTGTTTTTGCATTCTCATCATTTGATTTGTGTTATATGCTTGAAAGGTATTCATTTGTTTGAGAGTTTTTAATGAAATTTGATGTGTTTATTTAACATTATAATCATTAGAATTGGTATTTATGTTGGTATTAGTGGCATGGGAGCCACAATTAGTGTTGATATGATATTGAGATGAATTATGAGAATGTGAGGCACTAGTGGAAAAAAAGGCTTGTGTAGTAAAAGATGGACTAGTAAATGGTTGAGAAGAAGAAACACAAGAAGCATGATTTCCTTGGGTAGAAAACAATGAACTAGTGGAAGGATTAAGGATAGTGAATCTTATGAGAGGCCCACTAGATGTATAACCTACCATGTTAGTTAAGATGCTAGGTATGGAGGTAAAAGAGGTTAGAGAAGATGTCATGGCATAAGGAGTCAAAATTGAAGGAAGAGGCTAAGAATTAAGGAAAGTGGTACCCCCAAATCTAGTATTGAATGTAGGATTAGGTGAATGAGGATTAACAATTTGACCATGAATCACGAGGTTATAAATGTTAAAATGATCATTTCCTTTATGTTGAGGAAAGTTAGAAATAAAGAAAAGCATTTCTAGAGTATACTCTAACTTAGGTTATTCCTCTAAGAAAAGAGGATGATTATGTTCCAAATAGGTATTAGGAGGGGTCCCATAGTTCATTATGCAAGTGGAAATATGAATGTTACTAGCATCAAAAAGAGGATCCCTACTCTATTTGTTAGATACCCTATTAGGATTGGTAAAGTTCATCATGCTTGTTAACTATAACTTAGTATCATCACCTAAGAGAAAGTCCATGATCAAGGGAAAAGAAGAGAGATGAGAAAGTAAAGGACAAAGAGGTGACTAAAATAGTAAAATGTTGATTGGGTCATCCTATCATAGAAATAGGGACTATAAAACTATATAGGGCTGATTGGGTTGATCCAATATAGTGGATAGAAGGCTAAAAAGCAACTGGGTCAACCCAGTGCAATAGATAAGGAATTAAAGAGTCCTAAAATTAGATGATGAAAATGAAACAAGATAATTTTTCAAGAAATGAAAATTAGTAAGTACTAAAAGGAAATATAAAGTCAATTGGATTAACATCAACCAATCCAATAGAAACATACAAAACAAAACCTTTTACTAATACTAGATAATGCAAGATTTTGCACACACAATTAGAAAAGAGTAAGAAATCAACTTGAAAAGTGAAGATATAACTAATTGGTCAACTTGAATGTTTATTATATTATTAAGAGATTATTTTTAATGTGATTGGATGTTGGTTATAAGCAAGGTACTAGATAACAATCTAAGGATGGTTTCAAGTAGTTTGGGCTAAAAGGAAATATAATGTCAATGATACAAGCTAGGCATTGGGTCCTAACCCATCACTTCACACATCATAATTATAATGGTATCAGGTGCTTATCCATAATATACCATTAACCATGTTTTATACTTGACTAAAGCATCAAGATAGGTTCCCCATTGATGATGAAATCCAAGTAGGTTGGCCTTGGGTAGACAAAATGTTAAAGTGCTTGTTTATGTTTTTAGAATTTGGTCATGTGTGCATAAAATATAAATATTGAAACTAAATTATTAATTAATAATATTCTAATTAAAATATGTGATATATTATAATCATATAAATAACATGAAAAGAAATGTGTGAGCTAATTACTAGAAGATATAATGTTAATTCTAACTTGAAACAAGGTATAATGTTGACACTATATAAAAAAATATAGAATAGGGTCAATAGGTTAAAACATGTTATATGGAAGTAAGGTCTTAAAATGTATAGGGTCAACTAGGGTTGACCTAGTTATTTCAAACATTACATAAAACATAGAACTGGGTTGGTAGTGTCGATCTAGTTGACTCTATAAGAGTAGTTTTAAAGACTAAAAACTATGAAAATAAAGATAAAAAATAAAGAAAATGAGAGGTAAAAAGTAACCTTGGTGGATCAAAGATGAAATGAAGGAATATTTTTGATGAATAACCTTGAAATATGCTTGAAAAACTTGTAAATTGGGTTGAAAATTTTGATCAAGCTATGTAGGAACATGCTTCAGAGTGATAAAAATATACAAGGTCATCTAGGTTTACCTAGTGGACTAAACTAGATGTTTGAAAGGCCAAAAACCTATATTGGGTTGATTGGTGGATCCAATTTCCTATTCTTGGAAACCTACACATAGAAGTTAGAAAATTGGGTTGATAGAGTCAATCCAGTATAATAAAAAGAATGACTAAAAGAATGAAAATAAGTGAAATAAATCTTTCAAAGGTTAGTTTCATGTCAGGTTCACCAAAATGTATGCAATCAAAAATGCATCATGTCTATAAATCAATCCTATATTAGAGAAGATAGGGCATACCTACACTTTTGATTGGGATAAAATTGTTAAGTGTGAGCATGACCAATATGGGGATCCACTAAACCTGATTAGGGGATCACTTATCACAATATATCATACTAGGAAGGGTTTAAAATCCTATAGTCTAACACAATTTCAAAAAAAACCTAATGGAGTCTTAAGGTTTAAATCATTAACCTATTATAATAAAAAGAAAATAATTATAATCCATTGCACACCAAAGTTTATGGCATGAAGTGGTGGTTAGAAACAAAACAAATAACTAAACTGAACATTTATTAGAAAACATATACTCACATCAATGTATATATAATCCTCACACATGAGATAAGAATATAAATTTATTATCTATCTACTCTTACAAAGGAGAAATAAAGTTAGGAATACTTACCTTTGAAGATGAATCTATCAAGCCTCAATTTATCCCTTGGCCAAGGTGCTTCACAAGATATTTTTGTGGTATGTAAGGATAATGAAGATAAATAAGATCTAGGCTACACAACCTATCTAATCATATAAAAAACTTATCCATAAGACAAGATCCATATCTATAAAGAAAGTATGGAACCCTAAAATTTATTCCTCGAGTATAATGGTCAATAATCAGAAGTTCATTCATACTTCTTTAATCATAATTATTATGTTATGAAATGGTGGGAAATGAAATTCTATATATAGGTATATCTTTACCTAAATCCTTATAAAATTTTCATATATATAGGGTTAGACAAATGTGTTTTTGGGGATAATTCACTAAGTATGAGCTAGGTTTGTTAAAATTCTAATAAGCTAAATAAGTGAAAAATACCCCTAAACTATAATGGGTCAACCTAGTCGGCCTAGTATAGTTGATTGACCAAAAGGGAGTTAATGAAAGAAAAGCATGGATAAGGCATGAAAACTAAGAGGAATGATTAGGAATAAGAATAATAATCTTATGTTAAATGGTTTTAGGAGATAAGTGTGTATATAGAAAGTGTCAAAAAGGAAAACAATCTTACGAAACATCGATTGTCTATGCACCCCTTTCCCAGTATACCCCTTAAGGTATGCACTCAAAGATTGAGACTTGAAAAGTACCTGTAAGATACAAACTATCAGTAATAAATAATTTTTTTGAAAATATTAGCTATATACAAGGTCCTTCCATGATCCATGTGCTATTAGAATCCTTTAAGTGAAAGTTTTACTCCTTTAACAAGCCTAGGAATTGGAAGGAGAGAAGGTATTTTTGGAGTCTTTAAAAATTTTAAAACCTTTGAAACCTTAAATAATATACATCATGACTTATTCTCTATTAATTCTTGTCATGGATAATGTATACTATCCTTGGATAACATTATATGAAGCATTATACAATGTTTTAGTGTTTAGGCTCCTTGAAACGCTTAATTTCAATAGGGTGTAGATGGAAAATAGAGGAATTTCTCTTCATGACTAAAAAATTATTTTACGAATGGTCTTGAAATATCAATATAGACCTATAAAAATCCTTTGAATACATAAATCACTCACAAATACTCTACGTTTCACCAAAACCATGAATTTTTTCTTAAATCCTTAGAGCCATAAATAGTTAAAGCTCCTTGATTGGAAGAATATGGAGATGAATATGTAAGATTTGGGGTATTTTTAGATATCCCATATCCATTTATATCTCAAAAAAAATTGTTTTGATCAGATCCTGAGTGTAGATATACTTTATATCTCATTTCGTCTCTTAAATTAAGCCTAGTTATCCCTCTTAGGCCTAAAAAATGAAAATCTTTCTCCTGAGACCCCCCAAATGTGTGACACTACACAAAAACACTTGATTCAAATTAAATATTATATGAATATGATCCATTTCGAATTTGGTGATTTGGAACATTGTGGAATTATGAAAACCTTGAAACAGCCACTGGCAAACTTTCCTTCTTGAAGCATTTTTAGACTGTCCTGAAAGCTTTGAATAGTTTGGGAAATTAAGAGAAATTTTTTTTCTATATGTTTTAGTTTGGATAGGTAAAATAAGTCCTGAACCACCTCTCCCATTGATTGTCATCAACTCATACTCTCCAAAACCCTATTATATACCAAAACACTTTGAAAAAGTATAGTTTTATACAAATACATATAAGTGAAGGTACAAAAAAATTGAATATTGAAGATCCTTAAAGAGTCTAAAACAACATCAGGTAGGTTTCATGTCCACATTATGGCATTTTATGTTCTTTTTAGGTCCGTCTTTACAAACTAGTCATAACTAGGGTTTTAAGAGGTTTTAAGACCTATTTGGGGTCATAATGATTATTTATAAAAATGGGACATCCAATTTACATCTTTAAAATTTTAAAAAAATATTTATAGACCCCCTAAACTATGTAAAAATTCTCAAACTTCCATAAAAAGTGTGAGCAATGGCATGATCACTTGAAATTACTCATAGGGAAGTTTGTTTATCATTCTTGAGGCTAGAGAGAGGTCAAGTTTGAGTTTTAGCTCTCAGAAGTCTTTCCCACTAATGTGAATAGATAATAAATATATAAAAAAATATATCCATTATTATACATTATCTATAAGTCTTCATTACCCTTATGTATGCTCAGGGTACATTGGTAAGGGTGTTTGTGGTTTTGAGCTTGTCTCTCCTTGCTAGCCCTTAATGTTGGTTAGAGTAAAACCCAAGTGTTTTTTCAACTTAAAAGTGTATGTTAAACATTTTAATGACTAATAAATACCATAAATACCATTTTTGATGTTTTATATTCTTGTTTCATGCTTGGAGTTCACATAGGCCTCTTAATCTCATTACTGCCCTTGCCTAAGGAGTGGGCAAGGTCTGAAATTAAAAAAATAGGTATGTATTCTATTTGTGTAAAATTTTAATTATAATTAACCTATTTTTTGACTAATTACCACACTTTATACAAAAATTTATAGTTTTATTAGGTTTATAGTGGCCCTAAATCATTAATTTTCTTCATGATTCGACTAGGTTGCCTAAATTTCTTATTTCATTTGATCTATGACTAAGTTTTGCCTTTGTCACAATTATGTCAGAATTTGAGAGTGATAATTATTTTTTAATGATGTTTTGGGAACATTCACACATGATTATTACCCTTCGAAGTCTCTTCACAATCTTTATAGCCTATCAAAGCATTGTACCCTCATATTCTTCCTAGTTCATACTAGAATACACACTGGCTATAGGTGATAATTGGTAGAAATGAATATTTTCATTAAAATCCTAATATAAATTTATATTACTATAAGTAACATCTAAAAAATATAAATTTAAATATTTGAAAGTGTGTATAGTCATAAATATTAAGGTTCAAAGTTTACTGTGTCTGTGCATGGACTGTAAGTGACTTGAGAAGATTCTTTGAGATTGTTTTGATATTCTTTCAATATATATTGATGAATTAGATATTAAATATTTTTTTATACTCCATAAGGATTATTTATATGGTTTTTTTAGGTGTGATCAATCTATCTTGGTATGAAAGAAACTTAATAATTTGACTATGTTTTTTTCATGATGTTTTTATGCAATAGGTGATTGTTTAAGTTGTTTGAGCATATGTAAAGGTGAAAAAAGTTGAATATGATACTTTTATTATGTTTAATATGATATAAGTAGTTGACCCATGAATTTTCCAAGTGTTCCTATGTTCTTTTTTTTCTTGATGAAGTGTTAAATGGGTGAATAGATCTCTATGAGACCTATAAGATCTTCAAGGGCCTTATTAAAAGTTGTAGTTACTTATGGGTGACCCATAGATGCTATGGATAACCTATGAAGATTTTATTTAGTTATTTTTAAGTGATATATATGCCTTAAATTTTAATACATGCCTAATGGCTGACTAAGATGGTGATGATCATGATTGCTCTATAAAAAGTAGAACCAAATGTGTTGGTTTCTAGACTTGAGAAAAAGAGTTTGGGTGAGACTTTGAGGGTTGTGTGGATGTGGATCCAAGTGAAGGAGAGAACCTTTTAAATATAATTTATAGGGTATTCAAGACCATATAAAGTAAATATAATCATACATGCTTGTCTGATCAAGGGGATGAAGGTGATCACATAGGTCATTAGACCTAATAAGCCTAAAAGAGGTAGAATGAGTGAGTATGCTCATGAGACTATTTGAAAGAGTCTTGAATATGTGAATTATGGAGAGAAGGAGGGGTAGAGTGATCTTTATATGATTTAAAGAGTATAATATATTGAAGACTATTTGTATGACCTATAGATCATAATTCTATTGTCAAAATAATGCTCTTGATATTTAAGTATGAGTGAATGTGAAGAGTGATAATCATAGGTCCACCATTAGGTGTTGAATACATAAATTCATAGGTTTATGTTTTCTTAGGTGATTTTATGTTATATTAACATCTAGGGGGTTGTAACCTCCTTATAAGGTGAAACTTTCTAAAGGTCTAATTTTTGTGGTAACTCAGCTAGATACGTGTAAAAGTTCCTTGTGGGATTATAGTCTCACTAAAATAAGGGAAGATAGTTCCTTGAAAATTTTTAGCTGGTATAAATTGGATATTTTCAGTATAAGACTATAGCCCATCTTTTAGGGTTCAATGGGTTTTACCCCCTAAGAGGGTTTCCCATGTAGATGTTGTGTTGATCTGATGTATGTTCTTGCTCATGCTTTGGATGTATATGCTTTCATGTTTATGTTTATATATCAATTTGATTAATTATGAAATGGTTTTGGAATTAATTTTGAATTTTTGTATACTAATTCACCACCATCTCAGTAGTTATTTCCAACAACATTCTTCCTAGTTCATACTAGCACAAACATTAGTTGTAGGTGAAAGTTGAGAGTAATGAATATTTCCATGAAATTATTGAGTATTTTGACATAATTGGAGTGTTCAACTCACCTCTTATGATATTTTACCTTCATAAAATTAACTTGGCACAACCATTTTGTCTCTTCATTTAGGATTATTAGATAGTCATCAAGACTAGATACTAGGCCTGGCTATGTATGACAATTTTTCCTTATTCAAATGAATTGGAAAATTTTAGATCTTCATTTAAGGTTGATAATTATCATAATTGGTCCCCTAAAGAGTCCATGACTCTTTATTTAATTCTTTAATTTGAATTAAATCCTCTCAAACATCTAAACTCTTCCTTGCCCATCTTATCAACTGAGTGTAGATGATGATCGAGATGGTGAGAGAAGAGGCATCTCATGTAAATATTTTTAATCCTATTGAAACAAAATTCTTATATTTTACCATACATAATAATACTCTCATTTATCTTTTAACAATTCTTGTTCAACCTCTTTCACATGTTGTGTCTAAGCCAAGCCAAGGTGGTTGTAGGTGACTATTCAAGCTTTGAATAAGATGATTATTAGAAAAGAGGTATGAGATGAGTTAAGATGATCCAATATTTAAAGCTCTTAAATATTAATTTTTTAACTCCTTCATTTTTATAATAAAAACCATGATGAAACTTGATCTTCACTTAAAAAGCATAGTCCTTGTAAGACTCTAAATCCTGCTATATAGACTAATGACATCCTTGTATACTATATAAGTTTGAGGTCTTCTTGTCCACTAGCCATCAACATAAAAATTAACCTTTAATTTTAATACTCATCTTCCATGTGGTCCATCACTTTTTTGGTCACCTCCAAGGCATCGTAAAGTGTCTTCATGAGTAGCTTCTATAGGTTAAGGTATCACACTATGTATAGAATGTTGGGAGTTGGGATGATGTCTTCAATAGAGGAGTATGATCTATAGACATTCATTGACCCTCTATGTTATTTCATTGGATATGAGAACCAACATATTTCCATATAAATTCTTGAATAAAATGGAAATAAAAATATCAAATTACCTTAAACAATCCAAAAATACCTTAATCTTTATTAATAAAGGGGTTTCCAGTTGTTGTTTCTTAATCAAAATAAGATCTCCATGATTGAGATCAACAAGAATTAATTGGTATCTTAACTTAAATGGTTTGAACTCATTTATAATCCTTTAAAACTTATTTTAAATGACTCTCAATCCACTTAAATCTTCTTTGCATTCTATGTCAAAGCTATGACTATTGTAGGTAGTGATTTGTCCACTACACTCATCTTCACTTAATTTACCTATCACCTCTATAATATATTTAGCCTCAAATAGATATTTTTACTTGAGATGAATAATATGACATTATATTTGTTCTATAAACTTTGAATTAGACTCCCCTTTACATTATGGAGCTATTGTAGATGTTTATTCATTCATGGAACTTGTCATTACCTCACCTACCAAGGCTTCAACACTTATATTGACTAGAATGATCCATAAGTGCTTCCAAAAATGATTCTTGGGGAATAAAAATAGGTCAATTTGATTTTATCTTTTCTCAAACATGTTCATTATCAGTCTCCATGAGCTACTGAGCTATAGGCTTGATTGGTAAATTTAGGTATAATAGGCCCTTCTTGGTTATTTTAATACTTGAGCATCATCTACCATATTAAGACTCTTAAAACCAATGAAAAATTACTCTTAAACCTCACAATTTTTTTCACTATTTAATTAAATTCACTTCAATCTTTGAATCCTGCTAATTGCATCTATACCTTGTTTAAGAGGCTAACTCATTCAAAACTATCCCAAGGAGACTATGATTAAAATAAAGACTAGTGACTATTTTCATGGGTTAATTAGATTTTTAAGTACATAATAATTTATTTTAATACCTATATATATTAATACACTTGCTTAAAAACTTAGGTTCTACTCTAAATTTGACCAAAAAGACTATTCACAAGGATAACATAGGAAATAGGTTTCATGATGTAAGTACCTTCCTAGAAGGATTTACTTGATTAAAATAAGTTTAATAGGTCATATTTTATCATAAAATTTCTCCCATAAAATTATTCCTATTCATTTCATTCTGAAGTAAATAAATACAATAAAACTTGGACCTTATATGGATGAATAGGCCATCTAAACAACAATACACTGTTATTAATTTTTCATATATATGGGGAGATGAAACTTAAAAAAATACCATAAAATGGAATAAAAATAGGGTACTTATCACTTCCCAATATATTATATCTCAAATCTCTCTCTCCTACCCATACCTAGTGAAAATTGCAGGCCTTCCTAGAGCTGTTCAAATAGGGAAATTTAGTAGTAATGTAGGTTTTTGCCATTTTATCACTTGTCAATTAAAAATAACTTTTTTTTAAATTTTAATGTTAAAATAAGGTCTTTAATATTCCTAATTCTTAATTTCACATGAATAACTATATAAATAACCTCAAAATAGGTTTTTTGGCAATAAACATGTCATAATCACTTGAGAAGTTTAATGAAATTGATGTAAAATTTGTCCAATGGATATTTTCATTATTAAATAAGTAAATAATGTACTTAAAAGAAAATTTAATGGTTATAAGTGTTTTTATTTGGCCTATAGAGTCCAAATTGCCAATAGTTTCTTATTCCAAGCAAATAATATTGATATATAAACTATTTTATCAATTATCATTACAAAATCATGAAAATTACATATGTCAAATATTTTCAATGGAATTTAAATCACTGGATTCATATTTATATCAAATTCATCTTTATCAAGTGTTTTTCCCTATTCACAACTCAATATTCCTATTTAAAATATTATATTCAATGCTTTTGACTTATCTTGAGAATTCATGTAATTAATGAAACTATGCTTTACATTTTCTCCATGGTTGATGTTATAAATTAATTTAAAAAAAATAATTCAATAATAATGTGTCATTAAAATCTATATGAGACATAACCATCAATATAAATTTCCCCCATTGCATGAGAATAAATCACAGATGGAAGCTTTTTTTGTTCAAAAATCCATTTCAAGTCTTCATAATATTATTTTGTTAATTTGAATAATCCAAGCCAACATACATGGTTTTATATTTGTATATAAAATTGTTTTTTATGAGCTATAGACACTATTTATAAATTATATGGCACATCAGTCTTGTACACTTGGAAAATACATAGCATGGATGTACCTTCACCTTCTAGACCCTTCCCACTACCAAAAGGTTCACATACAATATCTCTTTGTGCCTAATTTATTATATCTTAGTTTGATTAATGTTATTCAAATGACTCAAACCTTTTATCTTTCCTATAATGTTATAAATCTACTTATCTTCCATCTCTAAAATTTCTAGACTTGTGCCTATTTTTCAACTACCTAGACACTTGAATCCTAATAAAATACCTACATTGACAGAAGTGTTCTACCTAACACAAGTGTCCAATGACCTAAAGTCATCCAATTTAAAATTGAAATGTATCTTAAAGGCCAATATAAGTGTTTTAATGTCATATATTCTCCAAAGGGATTGGTAAAAATATAATAGCAATCCTCATTCATTCCTCACCTATCATAGACCAAAGGTACTCAATCGAGCAGCTCAAGTGAGAAAAGTTTCCCTATTTCCTCCTATTTCCATATTATTAATAGGGATAATATATCTATAGGTATGAAGTACTAAAGGATAAATATATGAACCTTATTGGCTAAGTTACAAGCTAGGTCACTCTATGTACTTTCTTATCATACATTGCATGATTCATAAACAAGTTAACACATAGGGGAGAAATACATGAGTTTGATCCCATTATCGAGGTATTATATATATAAGTATAACTCATTTATAGAGATATGTTTAGGGAAGTTTGACACCATGTTCCCAATAACCCATTTTCCCTATAGCCACTATGAAGATGAAAAACTAGGGTTTTATCATTTGACAAAGAGTTATAGTCTATAACATAAATTTGAATGCACCTAAGTGGAGGTGATTCAAAACCCAAAATTATCTAGGTGGTTGTATCTAGTTTGAATAGGTATTTTATATTGGACACTTACATCTGAGTGAGATAGTAGCATCAATGTAAATATCTTAAGTCTATACAAGAGTCTATGGCTATAAAGTTACAATTTCTAGAATCAAGAAACTGATCTAGAATCTAGATATATTATACTTTTTGCATATTCTATATCTAGATTTGTATTATAATTATAACCAGATATGTATCTTATTTTCATTATCCTTGTAATATCTATCATAGTTTTACTTTTTATCTTTATCATATATTGGTATAATAGATTCATTATATGTTTTATTTGAATTTTGAAAATTAATTGACCTACTTTAGAGATAGTCTTTAATCCTTGTTCCCTAGGATATCACTACCCCTTTATCCCTAGATTACCCCAATCTATATTTTAGGGTTAAACATTTGGTTACACTAAAATCTAGTCTTGAAAACCCTAGATATTGATATAGGGTTTCTTTATTCTCTATTTCTAGTTTCTAATTTTTTATTTAACAAGATTTTAGAAGCTCAAAATCAAATTTCATTTTATATCAAAATTTTCAATATGGATGCATGTGTAGCTAATTCTATGTTACAATTTTTAATTGTATTGATGGTTGATATTATACTTTGTTAATCCAAGGTATCATCCTAATTAAAAATTAGATCCATCAATATAATGAGATGGTTTTAAAATGAAAATGACACTTAGTCTCTATTCATAATTCATTTTGTAATGCTATGGATATAGTATATATATATGCCAACATGCATGCTCTTAAACAATTATTCCACCTAGATATTATTTGACAAACAACTACCATCCCACACCCATTATTTAACCACAACTTATATTGAATTATGTAATCCATGTTGTCACTAATTTAAAATGTAAAGGTGTTCAATTGAATCAACCACTTGTTGATAAACAACAAGTACCTCCTAAGCCAAATATTGTGATAAAAATATAAGGTATATGACTTTATTGATCAATTTAGCGACACACATGCTAATATTTCCATCACTAAAATTCTAAATCAATTTACTATCTATAAGGATATCATATATGAAACATTTCATGAAACCCAAGTTCTAAGTGGTATTGAGCCAACCTACTTTGTGGATATCATGAAATATTTCAAAACTAATACAAAATTAATCACCTTTGATCTAGTATATTTAACAACTAAATATATTATTGACTAAGAATTACCTTTTTCACACAAGTAACTATGCTTAATAAAGGTATCAAAAGGGTGATCATTTATAATGGATCAAGAATAAACATTTGTAACATGAATTTCCTAACCACCATGGGTATTGGTACCAACCTTTTTAAAAATTCAATTATGCATATAAAAGGATTTTATAATTCACATAGTCCATCAATTAGACAAATCACATCAGACATGATGTTAGGGACAAAAATGGTTCCAACCACTTTTTATATAATGTCTTAATCATTAATTTATAATTTTATTTTAGATATACCTTGGATACATACCATGGAGGCTATCCCATATACTTTACAATAATGTGTAGAATTCATACATGATGGGACCTTACTGATAATATCTACTGATTATGAACCTTTTAATTTTTTTCTAATTATAAATTTTGATACATAAGGTATTCCTATAATGTTCCATCCTACATAATGTATTCCTCTTGAGAGTATCCAAATTTTTGAAGTGGCCGAGTCAAGTACAACCACTTCATTATCTATAAATATAGATAAGGCATTAAACATTGAATTGCACATAGATGCACCTTAAGAAAAATAACCAATACCAAAGAAACCAATACCAAAATTGAAATCACTTCTAATATTTGAGCTTCATTTATTACTAAATAATAATCATAAATATGGACACATTTCATATTAAAATGATAGTGATGATAATTCCCCCTATGATATGATAAATGATAAAAAGTGCAAGATAAACATTGATCCACTTGAGCATCTTTCACATAACTTATTTGATCTTACAGGTCATGATACATATATGCTAAAATCACCTTTAGAGTATAAATAACCAAGTTAGGATAATGGAAGGGAATAAATAGTAGATGAGAATGTAAATGCTTAGTATTCTATACATCCCTCTTAGATACACACTTTGAGTTAACCAAACAAGGGTTAAATGTATATACATCATGTAAATAATGTTTAGGTATCCCATAAGAATCGATAAAAAATTATAAAAATCACAACACACCAAGATGCTATGGATACATTACTTTCAATGTTACTTGAACATATCATGATATATTTACCTTCAAATAGACATAGATTGACTAGTAAAATTATTCCTATATAAGGGTTATCATATTTTAACTATCATTAAATAAATGATCATATAAATCACTATCAAACATTAAAAAAATAAACTAAAAAAAAAAGAGTGATGTTCACATACAAATTATTCTCAATAATATAAAAACAAATGACTTACAAAGATTCACATGAAAACCATCTTGAAAAGTGACCAAGGCATGAAGATATAACTATTAATGCTAATATTCATGAGGTCTATTAATAATGTCTCATTTTTTATATGAATAATTGGGATATAATTTGTAGCATTACATTTCTTCAATAATAAAAATGGATTAACATCCTCTTCATTGATTCCATAATATCCTAGGCACATCTACCTACCAGTAGCATGTGGACCATAGGTGGTCCCCATGATCATATGGATATTAGATAAAGATCCAAATTTTTAATTCAAATTTGGAAAATATTGGTTTATATATTGGAATGCAACACTACATAATGCATATATTTGTATCACCTTTATTGTTAGGAACATGTAGATTTTATTACACCATGATGGATATGGCCACCCTTCCCCATTAATGGCATCCAGAATACCATTACATAGAAGAATCAAAGAGGTGGCCATACATCATTATAAACAAATCATAAAAAGTTCCACAAGTTATCTTACAACTTTTGATGATGAGGACTTCCTTGATTAGTCCTCTTAATTATTCTAAAAACACAAAAAAATTAAAAAAAAAATCAAATAATATTTTTAACACCTATATTTCTTTTAGATTCTTGGAATATATGTTATTGGTTCCATGTCAGATGATGGGATATCAATACTTTATATATAAACATGTGTTTCACACATATTTTTAGTGTGATTCAAGTATATAATGATACATGATCTTTGCACTTCAGATGTTGGTCTTCCCTCTACTCATGTGGACATTAGGGGCATCCACCTATTTTATAATAGTACATCTAAATTATATCATTCTATAGTCAATTTCCATTATCATGTTTGAGTTTATATACTTATACACACTATTATCCATGTTTATATCTTTCAAAATATACTTGATATGCTATGCAATTAACATTTTTTCTAACACATATGATCCATGTACTAATATGCAATGTTATGCTAGTTACTTATTGTCTATATTTTTCCTTCATACACTTCCTTAAGTGCCTTGCCTTACTAATATATTACTAATTTGATTATTTTAATATGCTTCATTGAGTGTGGCCCTCATGCGTATATTTTCCTATTGTGACATGTTGGAGATCTAGATTGCACCCTAGCTAAGCAAAGGGTTGTTCATGTACTCTACCCAAATATATTCTTACATGGGAAGAACCCTAGGATGTGGCTCACCTATAATGGGGTTAGACCTCTAGGATTTTTAACGAGGCGAGCTCCTCTAATCCATTATTTAGCTCATTTCCACTAAAAACTACTAATTGATGGGAAAATGGATAGAAAGATAACTAAAAGGGAAATATAAGCTAATGTTGGTGATGTACCTAAAATTATTGTTCATACACTCTTACTTAAGCCTTTTAAAACACTAATCAGACAAGCAAAATGTTGGATCTACAACTCCAAATGTATGTTACACACCACTATTTCATGTAGAGGTTCACCAAGTGATCAAAACCCAAGGGAAGTGATGGGGAGGCTTGATTTAAGGCAATACTAAATTAATATATCCACATGATAGCTTCAACCAAATTAAATTAAACACTAAACATGACCTACATAACAAGATAACTAGTAGCTAGGTGAGATCAAGACTTGACAAAGGAGAGATTTCTACCACATATGCAAATCAAACTGACATTAACACATTATATCAGAATAATGAAATCTAAAATTAGTCTTATATTCATCTCAAGAGGTTATAAAGATCAATCTTGGCAGAGTCTAGTCATGCCCAAGAGAGTGATTCATTTCAAGTCTTAAAATCTTGCATATATAGAATCAAGGGAATGACAAAGATGGGTAACATGCATGGGAGAATATATAAGGAGTCGTTAATTATCAATAAACATGATGGTAGTTCATTGATTGTTTTGTGTATGCATGCCTTATTCCAATTAGGACTAATCCTTTATCAACAAGTTAACCTTAATTTTCTATAATAATCTTTAAGTTCCTCTCATTGGATAAGATATCCACTAGAAGATAAGAGTCTATTTTGAATGATGAATGATTATTCTTTGATGGAGAAAAGATCTATATGATTCTGAATAGAATCAATGCTCTAATTACTTCTCCAATCCCCCAATCTACTCTATGATCTTTGCCATACCTTCTACTTTGGTTCAATATGAGGATAAGGTCCTCATATGCTTGGGCCTATTAAAACAATGATCAAGTATGATTTGGGTGGCTAAAGGTACCTGTCTATCAAAAATATGATCATGTCAAAAAATAAGACACCTTTCCATAATTATATATCTACCCCCTCCCAATTTTCAATATCCGATCATAGGTCTATTATAGATTTACTATAGATTGAAAACCAATCTTATTTATTGGTTTTCTTATATATATTATATCAATGAAGATACGCCAGATGCTTGGTCTTATTACATCAACTAGTTGCCACTTTTTGCTTTGTAATAGATCTAAGAGATCTATTCTACCTTCACTTTGGAACCTAAACTTAGGTCTAACTATAGATTGAAAACCAATCCTATTTATTGGTTTTCTCATAGTTTCAATATATAGATGCAAATCCTATTTGATGCTAGGTCCTTTTTTAACACTTAGTTGTCAAAAATTGGTCTACACTGGCCTTAAAGGGACCTATTTTACCCCTACATAGCTTTAAGGGTGATACCTAGTCTTATAATGTCTATTCTAGTTTATCACAAGTCATTTTCAAACTTTGGTCTCATGTATTTACTTTGCCCCATAAAAAATTGGTCCTTTGATTCCCAATAGAAAAGATACTAGGTCAACTTCACTCATTGGCTATTGATATTAACTTGGCTTACTGACCTTTTGACCTTTTTTGCATCGTTAGATCCCCATAGTATGACTGAATGTATGCCCTTCGATTTGGATCTATTTAAATTCAAAAAACTAATTTACAAGGCCCAAATTTGATTCTTGCATGACCATATTTAATGTTCATGTGACCATATTCGATGTCTACATGACCACAATTTTAACCCCAATGATTATTTGTCATGTTTTAAATTTTACATTCGTGAGTCCGTCATTGACGTTTATGAGCCCATCATAATTTAAACACCAGTGATTTAATTTCCAAGCTTTATTGTTATGCCCACACGCCCATCAATTGATGTCCACATGAATATATTTAACATATAAGTGAATATCTAAGGATTTTTAAATCCAAATGGTTATTTTTTGTGGCTTAAATTTGATGTATGCACGAATGTTTCATTTTACAAGATAAACTTTGAAGACTTATATCTCAAGATAGATAACTCATAGAGACATGAAATTTGTAGAGAAAGATCAAGGCATGGAGGGAATCATGTCCATGTATTTATTTTGTTGTGAGAAGCTTTCTAAGTGAGCTTATAAAATATATAAGCAAACCAACATTTTCATTTTTACATAATGAGTAAGATGGTGTGGCTCACTTAGGCTTGTACAAGTCATCTGTTGATCCTTAAAAGCTCTAAAACTCTGCTCATCTATTCAATCCAAGTAAAATCTTGGTATGTGTGATAAAATCTGCCAAAATTTGTGGTGAATCATAGTGAAGTATGCATGCTATGATTGGGAACCCAAACCATGTTGTCTTATCTAGTCTATTGGGTATGGAGTCTCATCTCTATTTCAAAAATTTGATCTAAATTTAAAATTGATTACCCCTCTAGATAACCTCTCTTGAAACAAATAAGGACCATAAGGGATAAAAATAACACAAAGTGCCCAAGGCACTTAGTAAAGGGAAGCATAAAACATAAGGGAAATTAATTTAAAAAATCAAGGACTACTAACTTAATGTGATAGGACATCACTTTGAGGGAAATAGATAACTAATTATGTACAAGGAACCTAACTAACTGAGATAAATCATGATCCAGCTAGATCAAAATGAAAATTTTTCAACTCACCTAGATAATGACATATCACATGTTCCTTTGAAATTCTAGTGCTTGAGGAAGCAAGTCTCTTCTTTACCAACTCCTTTGGCATAATCATATGTGGAATGGCAGGGGAAAAATATCTTCCAATGTAAACATACTCACTTATTGGATAATCGTATTTCACAGTATCTAACTAAAATTGGTGTCTCAAATGACACTCTCTTGTAATGGTAATATTACTATCATCACCTATATTAGATTAAAGCTTCATTATTTCATAATCTAGTTGACTAGGCTTAGCACCAAATAGATGTGTAATACATTTTGAAAGCATACCCCTATTTTTAGGGCCACCAAGGAGCTAGTATCCCATTATGAATATATAAAACAAGTCCATGTATATAATGAACTCTTGAGGTGGGAATATTGAATGACTACCCACTCCATGCTCATTGATTTTCTTGACAAGGCTACTTTCTTTGGCTATAATCAAACCATAGTCCTCCTAGAGAAGAGTATATCCTACTCACAAAACTTCAAACAAGTCCTCCAGTGGGCCTCTTGGTTGATTAGTGATCTCTGCTTACCCCAAAAATCCATCAATTTGATCATCTATCATATCCATTTATTGATACTCTACATAAGATGGTAGCTCATCTAAAGAGTTGATAGCCTCAACTTCTTCATTCTCAACATAAAGAGGTAGCTCTTATTCCTCCTCCTTAAAGGTAAAAATGTAAGATAGCTCCAATTCTGATGTAATTTAGATTATTTGGGTGGCCCCTTCATATAGGAATATCATGAAGCTTGTAACTTTCATTAGAGTAGATTCTTCTTGATGTACTTGTTTTTGTACTTGTATTTTAGCCTCCATCTTAGGTTCTTCTTTAAATTCATCTATTCTTAAATCTTGAAAGACTATAACATGTTCACCCTTGCCTGTTGGTTTCCCAATTATGATCTCTTCTTCCTAGTCATGCAAGTCACATTCATTTTCTATTTCCTTAGTTTCATCTTCTTGATTTGCCTCACAAAGGAGAGGCTTCTTCTCAAATATTGGCATAATAGACACTTGAAAATATTCAATAAGATGAGAAAAGTCCAAAGAAGTCACCATAGGTACCTAATTTTTCTCATTAAGCTACTCTTCTTTATTCACATCTACCTCCTCTTTGTATTTATTTAATTCTTGAATGGCTTTCTATGAAGGAAAGGCTTTGGTATTTTGAGGGGAAAGGAGTGGAGGCTAAATAATCTCCTGCTTGATCTTGACTTCAACATCTTGGCTTATGCCTAATTATTTTTCCTTATTTATTGATCATTGAATCTAATTCAAAGTCATAAACTTATGTTTATAAACCTCTAATTTTTTACTTGTTTTTGTTATGAGTGAGAAATAAATAGTTTGATGTTGTGTTGCCTTTGCAATTACGATTGAATGGTAGAGATGATAATTGGCAAACTCAATTTGCTTGGCTAAATTATACTCAAAATCATGGACTATATCATTGGAGATCTCTTCCTATAAACTTTAAAATGTAGGTTCCTATATGGTATTCTAAGAAATGTGGAGATTAGTCTCCTTAGAATATGCTTGTCCATCCTTCTGAGGCCTTTCTTAGATAGACTTCCAAGTAGGAAAGTTAGCTAAGGCATAAATGGACTCTTGAGGACTATGGTAAACATTGGTTTGTTGATAATAATGAGGAAAGGGGGGATCTATGGGAATATAATACTATAAATGATGACCCTAGGGTTTCTCATAAAACACTAGCCTCTCTTCAATGGCTACTATTAGACCACCAATGTCTAAAACATCAGACCTAAACTTTGAGTGGCCTTGCCTTATAGAAGATGAACATACACCTTTAGCTTGTTGTATATTATCTCTCATGCTTTAAGTTTCATTCTTTAAAATATCCTATATATATCCATTTCTATTGTCTATGCTTATCATCTCTATCTCATAGATAATCAAAGTTTTCTTGAATCTTGAGATGGATTGATTTGGGGCTTTATAGGTACAATTAGGAAGGCAAAAGAATTCATGAGGGTTATTATAGGATTGGTAAGGGTCACCATATAGCTGATAGAGATCATGGTAGGGTTTATATGGGTCATAAGGAAGGTATGATCCATGACCTTGATAATAAGGACCATAAGAAACTTGATAAGGTTCATCATAGCTTTGATATAACTCTTGGTGGGGATAATTATGCTCATATGGATCAAGAGGATCTTGTTGGAATTATTGATAAGGAGGTGAATGATAGGGGTATTCACCATATCTTCTTATATCAATATCATATGTTAAATAAGATATAAGAATTTATTAAAATCTTCAAAAAGACATACTTGGGTTATTTACAACTAGAAACTTTGATTCAAAGTCACCATTGGTACTAACTTGTTTGCTTCTAAAACCTAGTTAGAGGGAAGAAACACCAATAATATTTTCACTCTTCTAGATCTTTTCCCATTTGGCATGTTATAAATATTAGATATCTAAATTGTACCCTAGCTAAGTAAAGGGTTGTTTAGGTCCTCTACCCAAATCTAGTCTAACATGGGAACAACCTCAATCTGTGCATCACCGATGGTGGGGTTGGACCTCTAGAATTTTTAATAAGGATAACTCTTTTGATACATCATTTAAATCATTTCCACTAAAACCTATTGATTGATGGGAAAAGGGAGAGAAAGATAACTAAAGTTAAAATCTAATCTAATGTTGGTGATGCACCTAAAATTATTGTTCATCCATTCATACTTGACCTTTTTAAAATAATAATGAGAAAAACAAAAGGTTAGATCTACAACTCAAAATGTATATTATGCACTAGTATTTCATGTAAAGGTTCACCAAGTGAACAAAACCTAAGGGAAGTGATGGAGAGGCATGATTTGAGGAACTAACCAATCAATGTATACACATGATATATTCAACCAAATGACATTAAACAATAAATATTACTTGCAAAATGAGATCACTAGAAGCTAGGTGAGATCAATAATTGACAAGGGAGAGATCTATACCACATATGTAAATCAAACTGATATTGACACACTATATCAAAATAATGAAATTGAAAATCAGTCTTCTATTCATTTCAAGAGGTTACAAAGACCAATCTGGGTAGAGTCTAGTCATGCCCAAGAGATAGATTCATTTCAAGGATTAGAAGCCTATATATTTATATATACATATATATATATATATATATATATATATATATAGATATATACATATATATATACATATACATATATATATATATATACATATATATACATATATAGATACATACACACACACACACACACACACACACACACACACACACATAGAAAGGGAATGAAAGAGATGGGGAACATACATGGGAGAATGGATAAGGAGTAATTAATGATCAAGAAACATGGTGGTCGTTCATTGATTCTTTTTTATATGCATGCATTATTCTAATTAGGACTATTCCTTTATCAACAAGCTAACCTTCATTTACTCCAATAGTCTTTAAGTTCCTCTCATTAGCTAAGAGGTCCACTAGAATATAAGAGTTTGTTTTAAATGATGAGTCATGATTCTTTCTATTGGAGAAAATATCTTTATGGTTATAAATAGAATCAATGCTCTAACTACTTATCCTATCCCCTAATCTTCTCTATGAACTTTACCACACCTTCCACTTGGCTTCATTATGAGGACAAAGTCCTCATACCCTTGGGCCTGAAAAAATGATGATCAAGTCTGCTTTCAGAAGCTAAAAGTACCTATTTTTCAAAGATATGATCATGTCAAAAAATGAGACACATTTACATAATTACATATCTATCCCCCTCCCCATTTTTAGTATTTAATCATAGGTATATTATATCTTTACTATATATTAAACACCAATCTCATTTATTAGTTTTACTATAGCTCATTATATCAATGAAGATCTGTTAGATGATTGGTCTTATTACAATAGTTGGTTACCACATTTTGCTTTGTAATGGGTCTAAAAGACATATTCTACCTTTACTTTAGAACTTGAACCTAAGTCTAACTATAGATTGAAAACCAATCCTATGTATTGGTTTTCCCATAGTTTCAATATATAGATGAAAAACCTACTCTATGCCTGGTCTTTTTTTTTTGACACTTAATCACCAACCTTTGGTCTAAACTAGGCCTTTAAAAGACCTATTTTACCTCTATAGAGATTCAATGGTGATACCCAATCCTAAAATGTCCATTTTAGTTTATCAGGAGGCATGCTCAAACTCTGGTCCTATGTATTTACTTTTCCTTATCAAAACTTGTTCGTTTAATTCCCAATAGAAAAGCTCCTAGGTTGACTTCACTCATTGGCTATTGATATTGACTTGGATTGTTAACCTTTTGACCTTTTTCACACTGTTATATCCCCATGATATGATTGAATGTGTGCTTTGTATTTGGATCAATTTGAACTCAAATGGCTAATTTAAGAGGCCCAAATTTGACAATCACATGGCCATATTTGATGTTCACATGACCTCTTTAATGTCTATAAAACCGTCATAATTTGAACCCTAATGATTATTTTCCTTGTCTTGAATTTGACATCTATGAGGCCATCATTAAAATCAGCAAGACCATCATAATTTAAACCCTAGTGATTTAATTTTTGATCTTTATTTTGACATCTGTGTGCCCATCAATTGATGTTCTAATAAATTTATTTGATTTTTATGTAAACATCTTAGGATTTTTAAATCCAAATAGTTATTTATTATGGCTCTAATTTGACATTTTCATGAACATTTTATTATGAAAGATAAAATTTGAAGACTTATATCTCAAGATAGAGAACTCATCGAGACATGAAATTTGCCAAAAAAAGATCAAAGCATGAAGGGCATCATGTCCATGCATTTATTTTTAACTCAAAGGATTTTAATTAAACTTATAAAATGTACAAGTGAACCATCCTATTCATTTTTACATGACATGCAAGATGGTCTAGCTCACTTAGGATTATACAAGTCATCTTTTGATCCTTCAAAGCTCCGAAGTTCTACTCATCTATTCAATCCAAGCAAAATCTTGGTATGTGGGCCAAAATTGGCCAACATGACATTTTTATATGTCATGGTTTGTTGGATGTTGATATTTGAATATGTCAATATTTGGATTGTAGATATTTTATTAAGTCATGTTCCTTAGATTGTATAACATTTAAACAAGCCCATTATTTGAGGTCTCCTTGGACCATTATCTTTTGATTTTGTTTTGAGTGATCTTTTGTGTGTTATTGATTACTTGTTGATCTTTTTTTATTACTCTCTATATTTTTCCATTATATACATCATGAATCTTAGGACTTGATATGATCACATTATGCACACTTCCATGATATATCTACCTAAACATGTTCCCTTTATATGATACATGTGACATTCATAGTTTACATGGTTATATTATACTCTTAAGATTGGGAAACTATTAGTTACTACTCTACCTCACCTCAAAAGGGGGCATATCAGTGGCGGCATGCCATAGAGGCATGACTTTCACATAACTTCTTAGATTCAAATTACACTAGGGGGATGTTTTAAAAACATGTTCTCCATATTTTTTGTAGTTTAAGATTCAGTGGAGGAATGTTTTATAAATGTTTTCAACACACTTATTTAGTATGAAATATACTTAGATTATAGTGGGGCATGTTTTGGAAAAATGTTATCCACATTGGCACTTACGTCAATTCTCATATTAAAATTATAGTCAGGCATGCTTTGAAAAACATGCTCTCCATAATTACACCATTTATTAGATTAATATTATAGTGGAGACATGTTTTAAAAACATGTTCTCCATAATTACACCATTTATTAAATTAATATTATAGTGGATACATGTTTTAGAAACATGTTTTCTACACTTACATAGTTTCAAATTTGCCAAATTCATAGTTATATGATCTATATACACATTTGTGGTAGAATTATATACATTGGTACAATTGTTATACAATTTTCAAAATGAGACATATTTAAGGTGCATATTCCATACAATGTGCACCTAATATTACAAAATTGGATTATATCTAGATTTCAAACACTTTTAGGGATTGTCATCACCCACCATGTTGGACTTTTATGGATTGTATTGAGCTAATATACTATAGTAGTAGGTTCACTTTTTGTTATAGTTGAGGTGATTAAATCACTCAATCTTGCCAAATTTATAGGTTGGACATGACTACATAATCTGACCTCACTATTTTTATAATGTGAGTTGAATTAGTTGACTCAAACTCACCAAGTTATAAGTGTGATTGGATTGTATGGTTGAGCTAATCTCAACCATAATGTGGAAACTCATCTTTTCTCCAAGGTTGGGGGCATGTGTCCTCCAATATCTCTTTATCTTTTTAGATATATACAATTTAAAAAATTTATATTTGTCTTAATATTATCTATAATGATTCATAATAATATATATTTACAAATAAAATTAACAAAAGGAAACACGGTTGCATAAATACATAAGTGTACTCCTAAACTTTGATCTCATTCAATTTAATCCTTCTAATGTTTCAAATTTTAGATTATATGCACTTATTATATACTATAACATGCTCTTAGGTTACTCACTAGAAGATCAACTCAATTTGGACTCAAGTAAAGTAAAGGGTGTTATACACACCCATGCATGCATTTATTATACTTTAAACCATCAATTTTATTACTAGATTAAATGGGGGGAATGTAGATACTATTTATAACGTATATAGTAACTTAGTATTGATCACTCATAAAATACATATCATGGATGTACCTTCAGATTTTATACCTTTATTACTACTAAAAATATTTTATACATGATGTCTTTACTCCTACTTGCTTAACTCTTAGTTTGACCAATGTTATTCTGATGACTGAGACCTTCTATCTTGCCTAGAATATTATAAGCCTACTTATCTTCCATATCTAAAAGTGTTAGACATATGCCAATTTTAAAACTACCTAGACACTTGAATCCTAGTTATATTCCTACATTGACATAAGTGTCCTATCCTAACATAAGTGTCCTATCCTAACATAAGTGTCAAGTTTCCTAAAGTCTTCCAATTTTCAAACGAAATGTATCTTAAAGGTTGGCCTAAGTGCTTCAATGTCATATATTCTCAAAAGGTATTGGAATAAATATAATATCAATCCTCATTCATTATTCAACTAAAATATTCCAAAATAAACCCAATAAATAACTCAAATGAGAAAATATTCCCTATTTTATCTTATTTCCATATCATTCACATGGAAACATATCTATAGTTTTGAAGTACTAAAGGATCATTTCATGTGTCACATTTGTCAAGTTACAAGCTAGGTCACTTTATATACTTTATTATCACATATTAAATGATTCACACATAATTAAACACATAGGGGATAACTACATAAGATGTAGGCACTCTTTAGATTATTGGCTATGTAATAAACACTCATTGATAGAGAGGCCTTTAGGGTAGCTCAACACTATGTGCATACTAAGCTATTTTTATTGAGCCACTATGAAGATAAAGAACTAGGTTTTTATCATTTAAAAAGGAGTGATAGTCCATGAAATATATCTAAATTCACCATAGTGAAGGTGACACAAAACCCAAAATCATCAAAGTGGTTTCATCCAATTTTAGCAGGTATTTCACACTAGACACCTATGTCTAAGTTAGATAATAACATTAATGAAACTATCCTAGGTTTACATAAGTGTCTATGGATATAGATTTATAATTTACAAAATCAAGTGATTGATCTAGAATCTAGATCCAATCTACTTTTTGCCTATTCTATATTCATATCTATATTAACGTCAAAACTTGCTAAGTATATTTTTTCATTATTATTATAATATCTAACATAGTTGTACTTTTTATTCTTAAGATATCTTATCATAATAAATTTAGTATATGTTTTATCTATTTTTTTAAAAATAATTAGCCTAATTTATATATAGTATTCCATTTTTGTGCCCTAGGCTATATCTACCCTTTTAACCCTAGATTTCCCCAATCTAGATTTTAGGGTTAAAAATCAATAAAAGGAATATTTTCATTTATGACTCTATTTATCAATGTGATTTAAACTCTTTTATACTTGTAACAATTTATAAGTCTTGTATAATATAAATTTAGGATAAAAATAAGTTTCCAATTTACCTCTTCCATTTAAATATCATAATATCATACCATAAGCATTAAAATTATATCAACTTCAAACCAAAAATTATTCAAAAGATTCAAAGTAATTGACACTTTATTTCCAATATAATAACTTCCTTTCCTTATATAATCCTTTTTTTAATCTTAGATGTGAAACATATATCCAAAAAAGTATTTAAATTATTTCTTCCTACTGTCTCATTCTGCTTAAACATGAGATGGATAAGGCACTAGATGCAAAAAGTATTACATGGTGGAAATTTTTTGATATAAATCTAATTATGATGCAGTGATCTCTTATTTTGTGACCCATATGGATATATCTATCTCCTTCCCCTCTTTATACTTCCATAATCCTCTATTGACCCCTTTTTATCCCCGTGTTTTTACTTATATATCCTCTATCAACTTGTTTTAAAAAAATTCCATGTAAGATGAAACTACCCCTCTAGGTGATAAAACTGCCCCCTCTATTATATTACCACCCTTCCAATTTTATAGCCATTGTGGTAGTTTTGTAATATAGGTGGTGGCCATATCTAATTTTTTTAATATTTGTATTAATATAAGGGAATTTTTTAAACTTAGGTCATAGTTCTATCACCCAAAGTGGTAGTTTTGAATCTGCCCTTACATAAAGCGACAATTTTGTGACTTTGTAGTTTTTTTCTAAAAATAACTCCCAATAATCATTATTTGATAAATTTTCATGATTTTTATCACATTTATTATTCAATATATCTTAATTTCACCTCTAATTGATTCCAACTCACTCCCTCTTCTATTTTAGGTCATTTTGAGTTCCTCTAAAGTTCAAATCCTAGTTGAACTTAACTAAACTCCCTCATGTAAGTTCCTAACTCTTTTTACAAAAAGACCATTTTTGGACTAATTTTATATCCAAAATATTCCATTAGAATTTTTTATTTTGAACCTTTTACATCCATAGTCATACTATAATTACCTAAATATCTAGCCTCTATAGTTATTATGTTGACTACATTACCATAGATGAAGAAATGTTATTAGTCTAACAACTCAATATTTAGAAAATAGATCATTAGGAAACCTTAGTTAAATTACTCTCACTTTGTGATTATGTCTCCTCTCCTTCCCCACATATTTTAGAGCTTGTTCATCCTCAATTTAGAGAGTTCCCAAAACTCACACAAGGATAAAAAACCTAGCATACTAAGGATTATTTCATCAACAAACTATATTCATTCCAAATAATCTATGCCTTAGTCAAGTTGGAATCTCTTTTTATTTGAGTATTGTTTATTTATTAGATTATATTATTGTAATTTTTGTTTCATTATAATAGTTTCATTATTCCGAAAAGAGAAAATTTGATACGAAAAAAAGTATATCTACTTTCATTGTCTTTTCTACTAAAAAGAAACAGTAGCTAGTTTAATTGAATTTACATTAAAATAGATTTATTTTCTCTCCATTAAAAAAATATTACACAAAAAATCCATTTGTATATCTTATTTAACTTTCAAAAACATTTCTTTCCAACATGTCATTTCATTTTAAAAACTAAAAGTAAGTTCTCTTGCATTCAAAACAACCAACTATTTAACCACAAGAGTTAAGACAATATTATGCACACAAATAGAGCCAACATATCTCTAATTTTATTTTGGTAAATTAATTTTTTTATTTCTATTGAAATTAAAAAAATCAGAATTTGTATTCCTAGTATCTCTTTATAAAATCATTTACAAATCTTATAGACAAAGAAAGTAAAAAAAAAAAAAAGGATGTTGTGACATTATTGTTTAGACTAGATTTCCTTTCATAATGCTTGAATATCTAGAGGATATAATTTTCATAATTATTTCACCTCACACACACACACACACACACACACATACAAAAAAAAAAAACTACAAAAACATTACCACCTAGTTTGCATCTAGATAAAGCTAGGAAAAATTAGCATCTTCCTCTTTATTTGGAATGAATTCTGAATTACTAGAAAAGGGTGAAAATAATTTTTGTTTTCATTTACTTCTATTTTTGTAATTTATTTTATTTTAGCATTTTAATTCAATAAAATAAACATTTATTTCCATAAACTCAAGAAAACCCAAAAAAAAGCCAAAAATGACAAAAACTAAGAAAAAAAGTGTCAAGAAGCCTTACCGACATGTGCAAGCATCCAAACTCCATTTAAGCCTTGTTTATTCATGAAATTAGCATATACAAGGCTTAATTAAAACATCGTATCTAGTATAAACCATAATCCATTGTATAAATAGGATCACATGCTTCTACTTTAGATTTTTTCTTAAATTCCTTTGGATGACCCTTCCCGAGATACTAGGTCTAGTTTACCATAGTTTATTCCCTAACATTAGAACACTTGATCCCATATTTTATATATAGTCTAATATTAACAGAAAGATAAGAAGTGAGGTTTTTTGTTCCACCTTGATTCATCATATTATTTTTGACTTTTTAACTACTTTAGATGAATAATAACAAAATCCAAATCCACCTATCATTCCTTTTCCTCATAATAGAGGCCATCATTATAATGTTATCTAGGCCTAGTTTCCCACTCATATCACCTTATTCTCCTTAGGTATAGCCTCATACTATATCATTCACATCTTATGGATGACATTAAATAAATAACTTGATAGATTATATCTTCTCCCATGAATCATTTAGACCAATCTCCCTCACTTTTATAGTCCTAACATCGATAAGGAGATTCATCTTCTTATGATCTCATACATTGAAGGGCCTTAGAGCTCTATTTCAACATAGTTTGATGCTCTTAATGATCACCATGATGGTTTTTAGGAATTTTAGTTTTGTCACAAGAACCCTTTACCACTACCCATTCAAAATCCCATTCCACCTAACAACCAACCTAATCCATGGCCCATCCATTTCACTAAATTCCTTGATATGACCTCAAGGAGTTGAGTGCATAATAAATCATGTTTTATTCATGTGTACACAAATTAGTGAACCTTACATGAAGGAATTCATCCTTTTCATACACATTTTTTCCCTCTCCTCATATCTCTTCTACATCTTCCCTCCTTCTTCCATTTTCTCTACAAGTATTAATATACCAATAGAATATGTCTAAATACGACATAGACAGATATCTTGTTGTAGAATGATATAGGAGAATCCCTCTTAATTTTAGTGATCCTTCATTGATGAGTTAGAAATAATTAACCTTTAACACCCATATATACTACCAAATATATGATTGATCTCATCCCAATACTCAAACCAAGAATGGGGTCTCCATTCAATAAATATGAGATATAACTAAAATTATGAGTAACCACCCAGAATTTAATGTTATTACCTTTAGTAGGGAAAGCATGACCACTCCTTGCATGTCCATGATGCCATCTATTAGTTTAAAAATATTTAACATAAAAATCTTAGATAAATATTATTAATATGAATGAAGGATCCATCACTTAGAGGATGACATAATTTTTATGTAAGTGGCCATATATCTTCCTAATAGGAGTTAAGACATGCCTAGCCCATTGATAAAAACTAAAAACACTATCCTTAGTGATTATAACTAAAAATAACCTCTTTAGACTAACCCATCTCACACCTCCAAGCATCCTATATAATATTTCCTTAGGTGTATCACTATCATGGTCCCAAACGAACTCATTATTACCTTGGTGATTCACATTTATGACCTAGAGAATAACCAACAAACTCTAGGTCAATGTATGGGCCCAAATTATCCTATGCTAGTGCATCCCTCTCCTTCTCTCATCCAATCACCAACTCATCCATCACCACAATAATCCTATATGATTCTATCATAGTATGAATTTATTCCATTAAAAAACCATGTCTCTCACCCACCCCTTGGGGATATCCTCACTGAAGAGATCCCTATCCCCAACACCTCTAAATCCCATTCATTTTATCAATCACCCTTTAAAAACCAAATGGGAGGCACATAAAATTATGATCTACCTTTAAAAAATGGCATGATATCTAACAAATCATCATTCTTTACACCTCCATATTACATGCCTCCTGCGTACACTCTCCCTATATAGACTAGATATGTCTTAACTTACATAGCATTAGGTTACATACAAATAATAAATAGCCAACCATAATAAACTAACACACCTCCTATATCTAACATCATTTTCCCTTAATTTTATATGTATTTAAAATCTAATCAGTTGGATAACTATTTTCTAGATTACTCTACTTCACCTTATCACCTCCTCTATTTCTTCTAGTGGTTACCAAACCAAACCCTATATGACCCCACCTTTTCATTCCAACCCCATAATGACAATAGTGGACTTTAAAAACATGTGTAATTATACTAATTACCTCAAGGAATCACTAGAATTTAACATACAGGGGGTTCTTCTCGCACATCCTCTACTAGACCTTCCAAAATTAAAAGGGGAGGGGGATCCCAATGCACATGTCAAAGCCTATGCTATAGTCATTAGGGAAATCTCACCTTGGGATGGTTTTTTTGAAAAAATATTCCCTAAAATCCTAGAATATATAGAATTTGATTGGTATTATCACCTTCCCAAGGGGTATATACATTGTTTCTATCAACTCATGGCTAAATTTGTCAAATATTTTCATATGAACAAGCTCCTAAAGATAATAATTCTTACACATCAAGAAAGAAAACAATGAGTCCTTGGCCCATTCAATCATGATATGGAAACAAGTCCTCTATTATTTTTCTAATACACCCAATATGTATCAATGGGAATTATGTGATCTCTTCCTTCACTCCCTTAAAAATTAAACTAGGGAAGATATCAAAAATTTTCCATATTTATTCTATAAATAATCCCTTGAGATCACCTTATGTATTTAATAGGAAGTTATTGAAAATGGTCAATAGACTTATGGGACCAATGGATGCATTATCAACCCAAGATAAAATAATGGGGGGTTTAAAAGCACAAGTCCAAATAATACTAACAACCAAGGTCCCAAGGTTATAAATCAAAATTATAACACCACTATTGATGGCATAACTAATCATAAAAAGAAGGAAAACCCTATTAATAACAACAAATATCAATATCTAAATAACACCAACATCACCAATAATGTAGGGCCTATAAACCAAAATCTCCCTCTTACCATTCATGTGATCAACTTCAATTGACTATCACCATATAACATGCAACACCAAAACCATAATTAAAATCAACACCAACCAGCCAAATAATACCCATAATTTCAAAACCACACCTATTACCAATAAAAAATCAATAAGAGTTTAGGCAACAGGGGTAGAACCTGAGACCTATGGACTATGATTCCAAAATAAATTACCTCTTCCATCAAGTTATTGGTCATGACACTCAAAAATATTGAAAATATAACAAATTTATAGAAAGACTCCTAGAAGATGAAAGATGAACATTAATATACATGTTCCTATGGAATGTTAATACAAAATCCCAATCCTTTTCAAATAATCTTGTCATCCATAAAAATTAAAATCTCCAATTCTACCAGAACCCCTTCCCCAACCACCAAATATGCATCACCTAAATGCAATAATAAGGTGGCCCATAGAACCACCTTATTTAGCATAATCAACTCATGATGGCATGTACTCATGATGTTAAATCCTCCACCTATGAGACTATGAAAAATGATGTAGCTCCTTAGTTTGGAGTGAAAGGAAAAACTATAATGATATGGGTCATATAAATGGATATTAAGGAAGAGGAAAACATTTTTACTCACACTAGATAGAATCAGCCTATGGCCTTCCATCCCTCAAACATTTTAGAATTATAGTTTATACCTAAACCTGTGGGGAACTATGATTTAATCTATAATTTAAATAAAACATTGTCCTATATTTCTTTCTTAAAAATGATCAAGAACTCCCCGCTCATCGATTGGACTTGTTTGATGCCCTAGGATTAGGGCATCTATCTAGTGTTACTCCTCATCTACAATCTTAAATCAACCACATTGATCGGGACATATTCCCACCTGGTCAATAATCATGATATGATGGTTATTTATTAAATTTAAGAAGCCTTCCCACTAATTATAATATGGTAAGGAGGGGAGATCTAGCCTTATTTTTATAGGTATGGATTTATAATAATTATGTGAAAAGAGTTATGGTTGATAACGATGAAACTATCAAAATCATCCCCTTTTCCTTCATACAAAAACTTGGTTATGGGTAAACTAATTTTCATAAATTATGCAACACTATATGATTTTATGACGGCCTAAAATATAATTTTTTAGGGACCATTCTGCTTCTAGTCACTTTGGGCCCTAAGATAGTGCTAACTAAGGTCTATGTCATATACAAAGACACCAATTATAACATGATATTAGGAAGGCCTTGGATAAATATGATGAAGGCTATCCCTTCAAAATTATTCTAATAAATATGATTCTTACAACCAATAAATCTCTTCATATCCTATGGGGATCCTAAACCCTTCGACACTTTATAGTAAAGCATGCATAAGCAACCTAGATTAAAGATCGTTTACCATCTACCTACCAATGGAGTCACAAAACCACCCACAATTGGTAAATGTTACTAGATAAAAAAAATCCAAAGTATTAATATTTAAAAAGGGTTTGGAAATACACCAAGTCCTATTAAATGATAGATAAGAGTAAAAATACATCATAGTAGTCAAAAAGACTAGTGACAAAGAACTAGTAACTGGTTCATCAATATCCACTATGTCTATAGATAGAATTATTAATCTCTTTTATCAATACACTCCCATCAGAGGGACCTATGATTTTTATATATATTAGGGATAAGTTCCCTAATATGGGTTAGCTATCCTACCAAACCTTTACATGATATAAATGTCTAGGAATGAGGAAATCCACCTTTGTAACAACCATTTCACTAGTTATCATCACTACCATTAAATGTCTAACCATGTAGAGGTAAGTCACACTTCACACTCCACCATAGTCATTTTTTAACTACTTTAAAGTATGGTCACAAATCACACTATGATAGGACTATGCTAGTTTTATAGAGTCTATCCATTGGGTCTACTCCCTCCAAAGGTGTCATCTATTATACTTCACTCTACACATAGGTATATTCCTTAACAAACTAAAGTTTTGTTAACATTTAAACACATTATTCCTTCCCATCGAAGTATGTCAACATATAGGGAGAAGATTCATATCATAATGGTAGGTAGGATAGAGATTAATATTGGATTCCATGATTACCCATGAATTCAAAAAAGAGGAACCTTTTTTTCCCTCATGAAAGAATAAGACCATGGGAATTCACTCAATGTATTATTGTAATATTTATCACATATAATAATGGTATAAATAATAATACCAATATCTTACCAAAGTACTACAAGTTTCATAACTATTCCTACATGAGTCTTATACCAAAGAGAGATCTTAATTATTCTAGAATACTCTTTATGCTAATATAAAACCATAATTATATTGGCATACATCCCACCAAAATAAAAGGTCAAATAAATAACATTTTAAATTTATAGAGGTAATTACCTACCTCAACTGAGGGATTAAAAATAACACTTTATTTCAAAAGTTCTTCCCTACCATCCAAAACACAAGTTTGGATTGTCTATGCCTCCATAAGCCCTTTAATTTACGCCATAGAGGGGTTAGACTCATTATCTTCTTGAGCCTTGAAACTAAGGACAACAAAGGGGGTTACCAAATGTTTATGACATCTATATTTTTGAGATATTAAAAGACCAATAATCTTCACTAGATGACTTTCCCCCTTCTACACATGACTAGTGGATCCTTCACTATGATGGTGCCATGTATTGCCTAAGCATGAGGGTAGGATTCATTCTCATTTCCCCTTAAGGGTGGGTCATGCCTTTTAGTTTCAACCTAGATTTTGAGTGTAAAAATAATGGGGCTGAGTAAGAGGCCCTATTTTTGAGCATGTTCCTTTAAAAAAAACCTAGTAATTATAAACTTAAAGATCCAAGATGACTCATAATTAGTCACAAACCAAGTTTTTTAATTCTACAAGACCAAGGCCAAACACATTCACATTTATAAGACCTATATACATAATATTACCAAGGGGTTTGACTTTGTTTGTATAGAATCAATCCCTATGGAAAATAAACATCTTTCCAACTCCATGGTTTCCTCTTCTTCATGATTTGACCCCAATTTGGTTATACCAAAAGTCAATTTCATATTCTCAGTTAGGATGGATATTCTTATGCATAAGAATCCTAACAAAAAAACCATTTCCCACATTATATGGGATGATTACCCCATGTTACTTAATCTAGATAAGAGAAATTAGGCCATTATTAAGTTCTTATGATCCTATGATGACCTCCCATTAGTCTACCATAAGGACTTATCACTTACCCACTATCCCACCTTGAACCTTAGAACTAAATATTATGATTTTTATTATTGCATTGAGGATTACCTATCCTTTGATGATGAACATGATGTCTTCAATATGGAAAGGGAGTACCCTAATACTTTCCCATCCTCTGATATAGTTAAACAGGGTAACACCTCCATCATTTAATAAAATATTGACATTAAAATTACAATAGTAGATAATCCTAAACATTTCAATCTAGGGTCTTCACTCTCTGAGCTGGAGGTGGAAAGACATAAGAAACTACTCAAAGAGATATGAAAAGCTTTCACTTTATCTTAAACTAACATGATATGCACAACCCTACTCTAGTCATCCATAATCTAATTACAATGCCTGACATAAAACTAATCAAGTAAAATCTGAGGCCCATCAGTCCTAAGGTCTCATTGATGGTAAAATAGGAAGTCATCAAACTTTGAAAAGTTAGATTTATTAAGGTAGTGGATTACTCTAAATGGATGTCTAACATTGTTCTTGTCCTAAAAAATAATGGTAAAATTAGGATCTGTATAGACTTTTGGGATATTAAAAAATCATGTCCAAAGGATGACTTCCCTATCCCATCCATCAACATCATTATTGACGCTACTTCAAGGGTATGAATTACTATCACTCATGGACAATTTTTTAGGGTACAACCAGATTTATATTTTTTATGAGGAATAAAGTAAGATCTTATTTACTACACTTTGGGTGACATTTTATTATGTCATGATGTCATTCTATCTCAAAAATGTAGGGGTAATATATCAAAGGTACATGACCCACATATTAAATGATTTCATGCACAAGATAGTGGATGTCTATGTGAATGATATTTTAGGAAAAACAAGATGATGTTTAAACTAGTTTGAGGTGTTACATACCATTTTAACATGCTTAATCAAATATAATGTAACTTTTAACCTAAAAAATGTGTTTCTAAAGTCATCGATGGGAAACTCCTAGGGTATATATCATAATGTGGGATCGATGTTAACCCTAAAAAAATCTTTAAAATATCATAAATGCTCCCTCCCATAGATGAATGAAGCATCAAAACATTTTTAGGTAAGTTGGGTATCATTCGATGATTTATTCATGATCTTACCTATGTTGTTCTTATCAACAATCTACTAATAGTAAAATTCACCTAACTTGGATAAATGATTTTAAGGACAAATTCAAAGTGGTAAATAATTTTATTATGTCTTCCCTACACTCATGACACATAATATTAATAATCCTTTGATAATTGATATTATAATAACTAGGGTGTCCCTCACCTATATGTTGGTTCAATAAGATAACACTGACAAGGAATGTGTCATTTATTTCATTAGTTTAACCCTCATATATTATGAGACATGATATACTCAAGCTAAAAATAAATTTTTAACAATAGTGTTTTTTACCAAATGATTACGACATTATATGCATAATCAAGAGACAAGAGTTATCATTAGATATTAATCCCTATCAAATTTTTTAATCCAACCAACTATCTCTAAGAAGGTTGGGTACTTCATTACACTCCTAAGAAAGTTCATTTCAATGTATGTTAACCAAAATTCTATTAAGGGAAAATCATTTCTAGTTGGTTATTTGATTCACCCTTGGAAGTGAATGACTTCATCAATACCAAATTCTTTGATGATTTGATATGCTATGTAGAAAATCCCATTATCATCTCCTCTTCTTAGTATGTATATATCATCAATTACCTAACTAACCACATGTAACCTAAATATGCCAACTCATAGTAGAAAATACATCTTGGCATCATCACATAAAAGTATATTTTTTTAGATATGAACCTTTATCACAAGGACTTTAACAACATATTACTTTGATGTGTTTTATAGTAAGAGTCATAAAGAGTCCTCTTTCATTATCACAATGGCATTTGTGGTGGACACTTTGGAGGCCATGCAACTACTAGAAAAATCCATAGAATGGGATACTTTTGGCCCACTCTAGACCATGTTATTGTTGAATATATACATAAATTATAGAAATTTTAATTTTTTTTACATAAGATACATGTTCCCACTAGGGAATTATATCCCATCATCACTACATGGCTTCTTTCCACTTCAGGCTTGGATTTATTAAGTAAGCTCTTCTTTGCTTCTTTAGATGGTCATCAATTAATTATTATAGTAACTAAATATTTCACCAAGTAGATAGAAGTATTTAAATTAATAATTATCACTATATTATCCATTTCAAGGTTTATCATGAATCAAATCATCTACCAATTTGGGGTCCCACATGTGATTATTACTGACAATGGGTCCCCTTTCAAGAAAACTAAAGTTTGTGATCTATGTAATAAATTCATTATATCACACCATTCAGCCTCTCTATACTATCCACAAGCCAATGGTCAAGACAAAGCTACTAACAAGACCTTAAAGTCAATTTTGTTCAAAACTATTATAGATTTTAAATGATATTGGCATTTATATGTCTATCCAACAATATGGTCCTATAGAACAATTATTAAGACACCCATGGGGGAATTTACATATTCACTCATGTTGAGATTAGAATACATCTTAAACTTAAAAGGATAAATACCCATCCTTCATGTTTCTCTTTAGGACCTTTTTGACCAATAAGATTATAGAGAGGCATGACTAGCCCAATTAGAAGTCTTAGATGAATATTGGATTGTCACCATAAACAATCACATTGGTTATGCTAATTGTAAGGCTAGAAAATAAAACAAAAATATCCACTAATTCCCAATCTATTTATGAGACATTTTAATTAGGATCAATAGTCAAATTGACAAAAAGAAAGGAGAAGGTCGAAAGTTTATACCTAACTAGTTAGGCCCATACCTAGTGATACAAGATTTTAATAGTGGATACTATCAGTTATACAATCTAGGGGTAAGGAGTTAGGTGAGTATATATTAATTTAATTATCATATTTTTCTCATTTATATTGAAATTTAATATGTTACATACCAATATATTAGATGTTTTATTCAATAATTATTTATTTGTTAGTTCACATAGTGTAAAAAATTTAAAAATTCAACGTATCACATCATCCAATTCCCACATTACCCTATGAAACCATATTAATTATTCTAAAAATCATAATTTTACATTGGTATTTTCCTTAGTTATTTTGATTATAGTACACCTCTTTTCCCTACATCTTCTTTCACATCTTAAAAAAATGATATCCTACAATTTAGTCTAGAGGCTTGTCCATGATATAGTCTCCCTTTATAGTGATTTTATGAAATATAACATTAGCATGCTTAAAAATAGGTAATATTACTAATATATCTTGGTCCTTAGTGATGATACATTGAATATTAATAGTTTCATGAGGCTAAGATTTGGGGGTAAAGGTAGACAAAAAATGTAGACACTCCTATGAAAATCAAAATTCATATGAAAATACAAAAGTTGAATCCCACATCTCTCACCCTTTTCTAACCTTCAGTGTTGATCCATCACATATTAATGGTTGGATGGGGTTAGAATTTGGAGATATACCCTTTCTCCCCTACATATATCCTTTGGTGATGAGACCATGTGTCTTCCTAGTCACATGAGACCAGGTGTAAGAGGTCATAAAGAGAAGTAGAATTTGTTGATGATTTAAAATTGTGCTTGATCTTAATCAATCAATAATGGGAAGTTTCAAGCTATGGGACATTACGGCTTGAAACAACCTCTATATTTTAGAGAAGCTGGTTTCTTCTTTTGTATCAAGTGTTGGGGAAAAGGGATAGGAAATTAAACAAAAATCCAAGTGCAGGAAATGAGACCTAACTATGGCGATGCACCTGAGTGTAATCGTAATCCTAACCTAAGTAGAGTGAGACTTTTATTTTATTCAATTACATTTAAGAGTAGACAAGTGCATGATCAATGTAAAAGATTGAAATAATAGAAATAGAGGCTCATAATAGGGAAGTCTTTTGTTGATATACAAAGAATGTCAATAAAGGCACAGTGTTCAATCTTCTTAATAGAATATTTTAATCACATAAGAGGTGGAGAAATCATGTAAAATTATGTAGAACTTCTGACTCAAGAAAATGAGACAAAAGCAAATGACATTTCTAATCACAACTCTAGAGAATCTACAGTATAGACTACTTTGCAAATGACACAGATAACATGAACCAAGGCATGGAGCTCAAATCTTCTTAATTCATTCAGCCACATAAAAGGCACAGAAACATGCACAGTTACATCAACTTTACAACTCAAGAAAATTGAGACAAGAGCAAATGATATTACTGGTCAAAACTCTAGAAAGTCTAAAACTATGGAAAAAACTACCTCCTTTTTCTTCTTACAATACTTCTTCTTTTATAGCCTCAGATGTCTCCTTCCATCGCCCCCCTTCCCGCACAATTCTACTCTACCCTTAACTCATAGGGGATAAAATAGATGGCCCTTTAAATGTTTTGGATGCATCCTGGTCTACCCTGACTGTGGCATGGCAATTTCTGTCTAGTACCTCCTTTCATGCCTAAATTTCTCATTCCATCACCTATTTGGCCACTCAACTATCTACTCTGCCTCCACCCACAAGGGACAAATAGATGGCCCTTTAATACTTGCAAGCCCCAAAAATCTACCTGATGCACTGTTCCATCAACTTGAATTAACTCCAGCTGAGTTTCCCTCCATCTTTGCTGTAACAGATAGATGGACACTATGTTCTATTAAAATGAAAGAGGACACTTAGTCAATCTATGAAAATTCTTTTTATGGCCTAAAAGGCACCAAAGAATGACACTTGGCACTTTCCACTTTCTTTTATATTTTGCCCAAGAATTCTCTACCCTCAACACCTATCACAATCCACTTCCTCGATACCTTGCAGTTTTAACAAAATAAAATCCACCACGTCCCTTGCTCGGGCAACTTTTCAGGATAGGATGGATGCATGTGGTAGTCTTTGTATGTTGACACTTGGTGCTTCTATAGACCTTTAAAGTAACATCCGAGACCCACCAAAATCTTTATTCGGTAGTAAGGGTCAAAGATGGTCTCTCAAAAGTTGACACATGGTGACTTCAACTACTTCTGGGAAGATACGTGGCATCTTCCACTTCTCCTACTAGGGGTATGTGGCATCTTATACTTTTTCTAGGGATGGAGTAAGAAGGGGCTCGAAGGGTGACACTTGGTAGTGTCTACCACTTTATGGCACTTGAGAAAAATAAATGATGCCTTTCTATGTTGAGCCAAAATATGAACCCAGGCATCCCTCAGATGCCAACACGTGGAGGCTTCTGCTGCTTCTTAAAAAAGGTGGTTCAAGGCCAAGGTGGCTGCAACCTAACGCTTTCCACTTTCTCTAATACTTAGCTTGTTGAAAGTCTTTGCTAAAAAATAGAATGAAACACAGGTGCCTCTGTGAGACGCAGATGCTAACATGTGGTGTGTTATGCTTAGCTATTATTGGGAACATGGCACATTTCGTGACCTTCTTGAAAGTTAAAAAAAGAGCCTAGAGGATGCCAGCTAATTGGCTCCATGTTTTAGAAGCAACACTTGGTAGCTTTTGCTCCTTTTTTGATACTTAGGCAAAATGAAACAAATGAAACAAAAGGGGGAAAAGGACCCGTGACCAGAGAGTGACACTTGGCAGCTTCTGCTACACTTAGACACTTAGGCAAAAATGAACCTGCCTTCTACTCTAAAAATATACTGCTACGCCATAGGTATGTAGGAACCAAAATTACAGTGCTTCAATTGAAAATATTAAAAATGACATAGAGTAAAAATTACTCTACAATTACTGGTGACCCCCAAGACTTTTGAGCCTGCTCAAAAAAGAACTCGATTCCCCCTCCATCAAAATTTTCAAAATTTTACAGCTTCAAAAGTGTTGTCTGGTAGATGGACCACTCATGGTTAGATAGCCCTTACTTGTTCTACAATTTAATGAAAGTTAGATCAAGGTTAATGATATCCTTGTGTGAAAAGTTTTGTAGGATCTGGACCATGGCTTTCAGTTTGAATTCTAGCCAAGAAATAGGAACCAGAATAGCTTCAACCTTTGAGACTGAGGAATCATCCTGCAAGCTCTCAAAGACTATTTGATCCCTCTATTTAGCCAGCAATAATGGTTCAATTTGGTCCACCATCAGCATTGTCTTTACATCCAAAAATAGAGAAAGAAGGCCTAGTTCCACCAGATCTTCAATATGTTGTCTCATCTCATAGATGCCTTCTTTCATGACTTCAAGATGTTCTTTACAACTATTGGCCATGGTACTACAACTGAGCACCTCATTAACCTATTTTTTGGTGGCCATTCTGTCAGGGATTCTTGTGGCTGCCAATGTTGCATCCATTATGTCATAAAGCTTCTATAGCAATGAATGGGAGTTTATGACTTTTTTGGAGACCATGGCTAGAGTGTTCTATACTGAATCCTCCACCCTCTCACATAATTGCTATGCATTGAGCAGGAAGGTGAGAAATGGCTTGAGTTGGATAATCTCTAAAGAGATTCTCTCCCATACTGACTCATAGAGCTCCTTCACCAGTTGCATTAATCTGACACCTCTTATCCTAATAGCCAGCTCAATTATTAGTTGCACTATCCTTTATTGCTCTATTTTAAACTGGGCTTGAAAATCTGTAGCCTTGTTTTTCTCCTCTAGTAGCCTCTATTGTGATTGGGTAACCTACAGTTGAAGTCCTTTGACTCTTCCCTGTAATGCTACATTTTCCCACCTAAGGGCCGTTGCTGCATCTTTGGCAAGTGTGAGCTCTATTTTCAATGAATCATTATGGGCCTGGAGTGGCCATTGAGTCTAGAGGGAAATAGTATCTTGCAACTGTTTATGTAGACTAGCTATTTCATTATCTCTCTTGTTTATTTCTTTGACCAAACTGTTATAGTTTGCCTTTTCTTTGGCCAAATCGACCTCCATCTTCTGCAATATTTCTGATTTCTTTAGATAATATTTTGTGACCGCAAAAGTGGATTTGGTTAGCAGCTCAAATCTATCCTAGGGCCTGAACAGGGACATGTCAATGGCCACTGCGTTCATCATATAGTCATCTGGTTGCATTTGCTCCATCGGCTTGGTAATGTTGGGTGAAAAATGGGTCACTGTTAGCTATTATTGGATGGGGTCAAACTATGACCACAAATGTGGGATAGTCAGTGCCTTATTCTCTTTAATTCTCTTTTTCTCGAACTGGGCCTCTCTTGCCTTCCTAGCAGCATTAACCTGTGTCTGGAAGGTGGAAGGGGATGCAATATGCCCTCCTATAAAAGGAAATCCTTATGGTAGGCCATATTAGATAGCCATTGGTTGGCTAGGGGTGAGTTATAGGGGTATCTTTCTGGGAATAGAGGGGGAGAAATGGGGAAGCATTAGGGCCTGAGGTGCCAAAGATGGAGTGAATTGTGAAATGGGAATGGCAACAGTGGCAAGAGGTGTCATTTGGCTAGGTGGAGGCACCATGTCGATAGGGAAAGGGCTAGAGTGAGAGGGAAGAGGGGAAGTAATACTTACCTAAGGGGAAGTTGTAGTGCTCTACACTGGGCACTATGAAGGCTCCTCTTCCTCCTCCGAATCCAAATGGAACTACACCCTCCTTCTCTTAGGTTTTTCCTACTAGCTCTTTGCAAGATCGGGTCCACAATTCCATCTGCATAATCCTTTACCTTTGAAGGGTCACTAGTTTGACTGACTCCCAAGACTCTGGTTCTTGGATAGCTTCTTGGTGGTTACGCAAAAGCTACAACATATGATTTACTAGCCAGTAACCTATTGAGATATCCAGGTGTCCCTATTCCTTGTTGTGAAGATGATGTTCCCACCATCTCTATATCCCTAGTATGAGCCTTGTGCAAGATAGAAACATGCTTACTGAAGCAAACTTTTACTAGGCACTAATAATCACAATGAGAAAGATATTTTTGTAGGTGCAGGAATGCTTGAGAGTTTGTAAACTTTAAAACTTGCTAAGGGATATTTATGGGCCTATCAAGTCCCAAATAACATTAAATTTGGGTGACCATTAGAAAATCTTACTCAATCTTTGAGAATCAGTGAGGTGGACACATTATGCAAGTTGTGGCACATGGTACCTTAGAGATCTCAAAAGATTTGGGGAAGCATTTAATGAAATAAAATTCAAAGACTAAAAAATTCTAAGATGCTAACTCTATGTTTAAAATGCTTATTTTAAAATAAAAGTGGGAAAATAATAGAAAACAAAACAATGCAAGAATGGGAAACTACCTAACTACATTAATTGATCATCCTTATTTCCCTCTGTGATCAAAAACATACTTTCCAATGTCTTCTTTATGACAAGCCAACTTATGTTTCCATATCAGTGATTGCAATGGGTATATCTTTGATGAAATGTCCTCTATGCTGACTACATAGATTTGCCTGTACTTGAATGAGTCTGAGTAAAACATGTCTTTGACACCCATAAACTCTTCTTGTCTTGAAAGCCCATCAAATACTAGTTCTTCATGTTGTCGTGTGTCATCAAGAAATCGATGGCTATTGGTTCTTTATTTTATGCCTTTTGATATCCATTATCTTTCAGCTTATCTCCTTTAAATTCTAGCTCTATTACATCATCATGCTCCTTGATGACTTCATTCTCTTGAAAGGATAAATATAAAAGTTGGCATCCCTTCTACATACTCAGTTGAGTCTCAAAGTTATCTTCTCCATATCTAGCTAGTTCACAACCTTCTTGAAGGATAGTGTCACCTGTCTCAATGACTTGGTCAAGGGAGTGTCCATGCTCCTCCATATCTTCTTGCAAAGTGAGAAAAAATTTAGAAATGATCTCTTCCTCATTAGAGTTTAAGACAAAATCTTGTGACTTATCCTCTTGTTCATCAAAGGGGGGACCTATGGTGATTTCCTCCTCATATATACTTATGGAATCCTCTTGACTAGCCATGAATTGGGTGCACTCCTCTGCATACTCATTTTCTTCCTCCAAAACATAGTCTTCTTTGAAAAGGGATAAGGAGGAAGGTTGTGATGAAAATCAAGAAGCTTCTTGAGGAATGGTGGAAGAGACTTGAGGGGAAAGTGAGGGTTTGGAGTCCTCTTCCCTTGTTGCAAACATAGGCTTGGCATTTTTGGAGAAATAATATTGATAGGTTTGATTTGGCTCATGAACATGTTGGCATATGTCTGATATGGAATTTGTGGTGTTGGATATGTAGGTTGATAGATTTGGTAAGGTTGTCTCTCATGAATGCTTAGCTTCTCTTCTAGAAATGCAATCAATCTACACACATCTAACATCTCATATGTAAGCCCTTGCCAATTTGCTCTTTTAATGGGATCCCATTCACTTTTAATCAGATCTATCGTATCCCTTACTTGATGGATTACATGACAAGGAATTTCTTGGCCATATCCCCTTCTGCTGTCAAGCTCTAACACATATTTTTTAAATCCTAGCAATGCTTTTTTGAAGGTGAAAATAAGGTTAGGTTGAGCATGGGATGTGACATTGGGGAGACTGGGCATAAGATTGGTATAGCTCATGACCATATGTATCCTTGTAACTTGACATGATTCCAAAAGAAGCTTGTTCTTGATTAAAAATATATGAAGGAGAATAAGAGCCATAGCTATGAGTAACAGAATTATACATACCAAAAGGTGATTTCTTGATGATACTAGGACTGCTTGATCAGTTGATTTGACTCAGAGTCATTGTTGGTGTTACTAAAAACCTCCAAAGGCTAATTAGCTAAAGAACACACCAAAATTCTTCAACTCCTTGAATGATCAGTCCCATCGGGTGTGCCAAAAACTATTGATGATTTAAAATTGCATTTGATCTTAATCAATCAACAATGGGAAGTTTCAGGCTGTGGGACATTGCGGCTTGAAATAACCTCCAAATTTTAGAGAAGCTAGTTTCTTCTTTTGTATCAAGTGTTGGGGAAAAGGGATAGGAAATTAAATAGAAATGAAAGTGTAAGAAATGAGACCCAACTATGGTGATGTGCCTAAGTGTAATCCTAATTCTAACCTAAGCACAGTGAGACTATTATAGGATTCAATTACATTTAAGAACAGACAAGTGCATGATCAATGTAAAAGATTGAAATAATAGAAATAGAGGCTCATAATAGGGAAGTCTTTTTTGGAGATACAGAGAATGTCAACAAAGGCATAGTGTTCAATCTTCTTAATATAATCTTTCAATCACATAAGAGGCATAGAAATCATGTACATTTATGTAGAACTTTTGACTCAAGAAAATGAGATAAAAGCAAATGACATTCCTAATCACAACTCTAGAGAATATACAATATAAACTACTTTGCAGATGACATAGATAACACCAACCAAGGCATGGAGCTCAAATCTTCTTAATTCATTTAGCCACATAAAAGGCATAGAAACATGCATAGTTACATCAACTTTACAACTCAAGAAAATTGAGACAAGAGCAAATGATATTACTCGTCAAAACTCTAGAAAGTCTAAAACTATGGAAAAATCCCCCACCTTTTTCTTCTTAAAATACTTCTTTTATAGCCTCAGATGTCTCCTTCCATCCTCCCCCCTTACCACACAATTCTACTCTACTCTTAACTCACAAGGGACAAAATAGATGGCCCTTTAAATGCCTCAGATGCATCCTGGTCTACCCTGACTGCGACATGGTGATTCCTATCTAGTACCTCCTTTTGCACCCAAATTTCTCATTCCATCACCTATTTGGCCGCTCAACTGTCTACTCTACCTCTGCCTATAGGGGACAAATAGATGGCCCTTTGATACTTACAAGCCCCAAAAATCTACCCAGTGCACTGTTCCATCAACTTATATTAACTCCAGTTGAGTTTCCCTCCATCTTTTCCATAAAAAATAGATGGAAACTCTATTCTATTGAAATGAAAGAGGACACTTAGTCAATCTATGAAAATTCTCTTTATGGCTTAGAAGGCACCAAAGAATGACACTTGTTGCTTTCTACTTTCTTCTATATTCTACCCAGGAATGCTCCACCCTCGACACTTGTCACAATCCACTTCCTCTATACCTTGCAGTTTTAACAAAACAAAATCCACCACCTCCCTTACTCGAGAAACTTTTTAGGAGTGGATGGATGCACGTGGTAGTCTTTATATGTTGAAGCTTGGCACTTTTATAGACCTTTAAAGTAACATTTGAGACCCACCACAATCCTTATTTGGTAATGAGGCTCGAAGATGGTCTCTCAAAAGTTGACACGTGGTGACTTCTGCTACTTCTAGGAAGATACATGACATCTTCCAATTCTCTTGCTAGGGGTATGTGGCATCTTCCACTTTTTCCAAGGATAGAGTAAGAAGGGGCTCAGAGGCTGACACTTGGCAGCGTCTACCACTTTATGGCACTTGAGTAAAATAAATGACACCTTTCTATGCTAAACCAAAATATGAACCTAGGCATCCCTCAGATGCCAACACATGGAGGCTTCTGCTGCTTCTTAAAAAATGTGGTTCAGAGCCAAGGTGGCTGCCACCTAGTGCTTTCTACTTTCTCTGTTGCTTAGCTTGTTGAAAGTCTTTGCCAAAAAATAGAATGAAATGCAGGTGCCTCTGTGAGATACAGATGCTGACACATGGTGCATTCCATTTAGCTACTACTGGGAATGTGGCACATTTTTTGGCCTTCTTGAAAGCTATAAAAAGGGCCTAGAGGATGCCAGCTAGCCGACTCTATGTTTCAAAAAGTGACACTTGGCGGCTTTTACTCCTTTTTTGATACTTAGGCAAAATGAAATGAAAGAAACAAAAGGGGGAAAAGGACCCATGACCAGAGAGTGACACTAGGTAGCTTCTACTACGCTTTGACATTTAGGCAAAAATGAACCTACCTTTTGCTCCAAAACTCTGCTGCTATGCCTTAGGTATGCAGGAACCAAAATTGCAGTGCTTCGATTGAAAAAATTAAAAATGACATAGAGTAAAAATTACTCTATAGAATTCAAATTTAAAATTATTTTCAAATAAAAACGTGTCTCAAGAGAATGTTCTTAAAAAATATTTCCTACATGTATATGTTTAAATAGGGTAGCCTTTTCCCATTTAATGGTTCTATTAACATTAGTTATCTCTAGATAAATCTAATAAAGTTAGTGTTTTATAATTCTAGCAATAATTATGTTTTCCCCTTTGATTGTAAGGACTAGGTCATCCTCATTTTTCCTATGAAATTTTGATCCATGGTTTTCATTATTTATCACCTTAAATTAATCATGTTTCCATTTTCACTCCTTATAGTAAATTGAAATTCATATGTTGTGTAAATAAAAAAACTAGGTAGTCACATACAAAACAAAATATTATCAAAATTACAGTTACATATAGTTATCCATCAATTACACCATTTACATACAATATTTTTCCACATATACATAAACATTTCCCATAACATCATATTAAAAGTAAGGAGATACATATGCATATACATCATCACCTGCCTAAACATCTAGAGTGCATGAACTAAAAGTAAAGTATGAAAATTAATGTCACATCACATGAATGTCAAGTCACTAAAAGGTAAGCCAAAACATACATACATATATAAATACACACACACCCGCGCGCGCGCGCGCGCGCACACACACACACACACACACACACACACACACACACACACACACACACACACACACACACACACACACACACACATCATAATAACTATTCAAGTTTATATAAAAAGGATATATAAATACAATCCCCTCTATAGAGGCCCAATGTGCCTCATAACATATCAAAAGGAATTAACAAAAATAATGGAATAGAAAAAACATTTACAACATATCTCAAGAGCCTATCCTCCTCGTGTGAGAGGGTCTTGATGCAAAATAATGTTAGGGACTCTCAACTTGATGGCATATCTTGATAGATCCTCCTTTATAATTTGACTCACCCTATCTAATCTAATTTCCAATATGATGACCCTTATTGGTGCCTCCCTCTAAATCCATCTTCTTTTTCCTATGGCTAGAATATTTTCCACCTCCCACACCTACCATTGTATTTATTAGGGCCTCTACCCTCCTCACTCTATATAATAGGGTGTTTTTACTCCTCCTTAGTGTTTTCACCATCTCAAAAGCAAGGTACATTGGGTTAATACATTTATATGATGAAAAATCCCTATGGGGAGTCTAATATTAACAAAAATTTGGTCTTAAATTATACCAATGCTTAGCTAAAAAATATTGATTAGGTTGTCCCTAATAATCTACCTCTAACTACCCATAGTATTTATGATCACAAAGTATAAAAATTGATGTTAGATCCAAATAATATAGTAATTTAATATATACAAAATAAAATATTCAAGGTACAATTTTTAATCATAAATATGTAAATCAACATTTGACTTACATCTCCCCAATACCACTCAGGGTAAAAATCATCATCCACAACCTCCTCCTCATTTATATCCAAATCCTCCTCTAACTCAGCATATGCTAGATCCTCACCATCTCCATCTCCCAAGTGTTGTTTTACAACATACTCTTTAGTGGGATCTAGCTACTATAGTGGTGGTAGTGGTGGTTGGACAATGAAATGGCCTACCTTGTAGTAGTCATCGTGGCCACTTTGGTTTAGGACTAAATTTTATAGGTTGAGGTACACCCTATGGATAAGGTACCTTAATAGTTTGGTATGCCCTATTTTGGTAATATTAATGTTCCTAGGGATTTTTACATATATAAATCATAATAAGTAATGTTAGGATGGTTGGTATGGAACCTACTTGTGAGAGGGGTGACAAACACCTGACTAGCTCATCCAAGAGTGGCACAAGGATCTCCCCTGAAGATAAATACTAGAGGAGGAGGTTAAGGAGAAGCTTCATACCACACTTCACATCCACATAAAGCATATTAGCATATTTAAAGTGCTCAAACCAACTCTAGGCCTCATGGTTTCTATCATTAAGCCCAAATAGAAACTAACTAACCCATCATGAGAAGGCCTATAATCTAGTAAAAATCAATGGAGTGATCATCAACTCTTGAGGGCCTAGGGAACATAAATGTGTTTTAGTCAGGGTCCCAATAGGTCAAAATATTTCATAATAGTGTTTTATATGCTGGGATGATCCATGTTTATTTTATCTATATGATCCTAGTGCTATAAAAAATGGCTAGCTCATCCGCTATCAAGAGTGTTAAGAATCAGGGTAGTCATTCCTACTCCTAAGATCTACTCCAATTTATATAATCCCCCTAAAATATAATATGACACCTTGAGTCAAATTAATGAACAAACTACCCTAAAAAATATCTCATTTCCCTAATTTTCCCTAATTATAAAGGGAATGAAACCACCCATTAACGCAGGTAGCAATTACACAACTTCTAGATATAATTGCATAACCATTGTAGGTAGTTACATAACTATCATATGAGGTCATGTAAGTTCCTCTAAGTTATGGTTACAAAACTTCCTACCCTATAAATTGTGGTGGCTATGTAACCATTGTAGTAGTGGCATAATCACATGTCTACAAAACCAATAGTTTCATCCACGAGTGTTATTCTCAATTTCCATTAACATGCCCTCCTAAACCCCCAAAAAACTCATAAAATTCACCTCAATCAACAAACAATATATATTTTCCTATTATCCCCTTAATAATAATTTTTAAACCAAGTTTTCTCCATTTTTTTGGATTTTAGCTAGATTTTAAGAAAAATTTCAATGATTGGGGTAAAGTAAAAAAGGACAAAAAAAACTTACCTAGTCCTACCTAGTAACTTCTCCCGCTAGTATATTTTCCATCCCCTAATTATCCACTTTATGTTTACTAATTCTACACTAAAAAGAGTCATGTGAAATATATATCTTGAAAACCACAAATAGCTAAATGTATAAATGAGTTAGTTTTCAAATGTTTTCAACTATATTAACTCCTAAATTAGTTTTTTAACTCAAAAACAATCCAAATTAGGCATATTTATATGTTTAAATTGAATTAATCATGTTACATGATATATTCTTGTGATTTGTGTTTCAAAATTATCAAATTAACAAGTTTTCAAGTTCTCTTATAACACATCTTGCAATTTCTTAGGTACACAATGACTTGGTGGCAAATTTAGTCCACCAACAGGTGATTCAAGTAGTATTATCTTCTCCACACATATGGTATTTAATATTTTCCATAGTTTTATTAAATATTTTACTTTACTCTCTTTCATTGCATCACACTTGATTATCATTCTCTTTTTGTAAGTTGCACAATGTACTAGTTGGATTCACTCCACCACTTAGGTAACTAAAGTAAGTATTCCTAACCTCTTATTTCCTTTCCACACACATTTACTTAGGAATACACCTTGTAAACTCATAACAAGGCATATTGGAACTAGTACCCAAATTTTACATAGTGTGATAATCCTGATATAAATCTAATGATGATGCAATGATCTATTATTTTGTGCTCCATAAGGAACTATCTAGTTCCTTTCCCTCTTTATATTTCCCTACTCCTCCTTAACCCATTTTAATCCTCTTTATTTTACTTCCACAAAAATTTTCATATATTTTTAAAAACTTATCATGTATGATGAAACTATTGATCCAAGTGATGAAACTACACCTCCTTTATAAAACTGCCCCTCTAATTACACAATTGTCATGGCAATTTTGTAATCTAGGTTGTGGTTCTATTATAAAGGGGTGGTTTAATATTCAAATAAGGGTGATTTAAAAAACTTGTGTGGTTATTATATCACCCAAATTAGTTGTTTCACAAATTCCCCCTGCATAAAGTGGTGGTTGTATCCCCTAATAATTATCTTCCAAAATTAGCTCCCAAGAATCAATCTTTGACATGTTTTGCATGCTTTTTATTGTGTTTCTTGTTCACTTCATCCTAATTTTACCTCAAATCAAGCCCATATCACTCCCTCTTCTATTTTAATTTATTTTTAATTCCTCTAATGTTAAAATATTAGTTGAACTCAATTAAACTCCCTCATGCAAGTTCCCAACTCTTTCTACAAAAGGCCATTTTTTGCTTAATTTTAGATCTAAAAATTATAAGAAGTTAGTTTGAAGATTTTATAACCATAGTCATATTATAGTTATCTGAAGGTCTTCCCTATATAATTTTCATGTCTAATACATTTCCATAAGTGAATAAGTGATATTGGTCCAATAACTCTATCTTTGCAAACCAGATCATTAGCTAACCTCAATTTAGATACTTTTCATTTGTGGTTGTGTCTCATCTCATTCCTCATTTATTCCAGAGATTAATTTTCATCTACTTAGAAAGTTATTATAATTCACACAAGGATAAATGATCTATCATACTGAGGTTTCTTTCATCAACATATTACATGCATTCCTACTAATCTAGTCTTTGGTTAGGTTAAAGCCTCTTTGATTTTAGTATTATTTATTTTTTCGATTAGGTTAATGTAGTTTTTATTACATTAAATTAATTTAATTATTAAATAAATATCAAATTTTATAGGGAGAGAATTTTATTTATTTTCATTATCTTTTATACCAAAAATAAATAGTATTTAGTTTGATTGTGCTTGTATCCAAATATATTTATTTTCTCTTCATTAGAAAAATAATTTCAAAAAAAAACCATAGGTATATATTATTATACTTTCAAAAACCTATCCATCAAACATATCATTTCATTTTCAAAGATAAAACAAGTTCTTTTCCATTAAAAGAAACCAAATAAACAACCACAAGAACATAGAAAATCTTGGGCACATAAATAGAGACAATGTATCTCTGATTTTGTTTTGGTAAATTAAAAGTGGTGTTGTTTTCTCATGAAAATATAAAATTAGAATTTTTATTGATTTTATCTCTTTAAAAAATCATTTTAAAATCTTGTTTGTAGATAAAGAAAGTAAAAAATAGGATTGGACCATTGTTGTTTTATACTAGATTTCATTTTGCATTTATTACATATTTAGAGGATTTAATTTAAATAATTAATCCACCTCACATAAATAAAAAATATATAAAAAAACATCACCACCTAGTTTACATCTAGATAAATCTAGGAAAAATTAACATCTTGCATAATAGTGTAGGTTTTTCCTCTTTCTTTTGCATACATTATGAATTATTGGAAAAGGGTAAAAAGAATTTTTGTTTTCATTTAATTCTATTTTTTTCATTTATTTTCTTTCAACATTTAAATTCTAGCAAGTAAATATTTATTTCCATAAACTCAAGAAAATCCAAAAAAACAACAAAGACAAAAAATGTCAAAAAAGCCTTGTCAACATGTGCAAGCATCCACATTCCATCCATGCAAGAAAACTATACAAATCCTTGCTTCAAAATTTTTATCAATCATACACCATAAGCCATTATATAAAAAAAATTATATCCTTCTACATTTGATTTCTTCTTAACTTCTTTTAGATGACCCTTCTTGAGACACTAGATCTTGTCTACCATAGTTTATTCCCTAGGGTTAGATCACTTAGTCCCACAGTTTCCATATAGTATGATATTAATACTAAGATGAGATGTGAAGTTTTCCAGTCCACCTCAATTCCTCATCTTATTTTTGACTCTTTAATTATTTTATATGAATGATAATGAAATCCTTATCCACCTATTGTTCCCATTTCTCAGAATATAGGCCATCATTATAACATTATCTAGATGTAGTTTACCACCCATACTTCCTTCTTCTCCTTGGGTATAGCCTCATCTTATATCATTCACATCTTGTGGAGGAAATTTACCAAGCATATTAAACCAAACAAAATAGATATTGTTTAACCATTAATTTAGCCTAATCTCCCCCATTTCCTTATTACTAACATAAACCATGAGTTTTGTCTTCTTGTGATCTCAAAAATGGAAAGGCCTTTGAGCTCCATTTCAGCATAACACAACACTCTTAATGAGCATTGTGATGCTTCTAATGTTTTTTGGATCTATCATCAAAACCCATTACCACCACCCATTCTAAATCTCATTCCACCTACAAACCAACTCAATCTATATCCCATCAATTATGTCATCTTCCTTGATCTAATCTCAAGGATATGAGTTCATAGTTTAACATTTTATATATCACGTGTACATATGTACCAAGATCTTAGTGATCTTAAAATTTAATATTATATCCCATAATGATTTAAATAGGTATTCATAACCTATTCTACTTTTTCTTTCATTATCACAAATAGCTCAGACATCACTATCACCAATTGAATATGACAATTGGTTTACTATTTCAATAGCCAAAGTTTTTTCTATAGAGGAAAATTATGGTTGGTGAATCATGGATAATATTTCTTCTTTATTAAATAACTCTTTATAACCAACATTAAGTTATGGCTTGTGTCTTCACCTACCTTTGATTTATAAGGATAAAAAAATCAAATTGAGTTCACAATTTGAAACCACATCTTGAAGGTACTATAGACACGATACTATTTAATTTTTTAACCCTTGTCCTTTTTCCTAGAGGAGTGTTATTCATTATTTTTATTGTATTTTTAAGTTTTTCAACTTTGGAATTTAATGCCTTATTTTAATTCTTAAAATATTTTACTTCTTGAAGAATCACATTTTTTACTTGAAATTTTTTAATAGCTTAAGCTTCCATCCTCTTATTACTTTTGAGTATAATATAGGCTATCTTTTCCATTTCAAGCATCTTATTTCTCATTACATTGATATTTTTATCAAGTGTTTATTTACATCCTTTCATCCTCCTACAATATATTGAAAACCAATTACCACCATTATATACAAATTTTATCATCATGGTGATGCTTATAAATAAGAGAGGAACATTTATCGAAGGATAAAGAGGATACAAATTTCCATTATCCCATATATTTGTATGATTTAAGCCTAATTTTCTCAAATAGTTTTCATCTATATATATATATATATATATATATATATATATATATATATATTTCATTTTTAAATTTTTTCCATTTCTTCATCCAAATCCACACATAAAACATATTTATTTTTCCTCATGTTTCTCTTATCTACATTTGACTCCATATGGTTAAAAAAATGAAATAAAATAAAGAGAAAGCCTTCTTATACTCATGAGATTTTACACATTCCTATAATTATATATTTAATATAAAAATAAAAATATATATTTAAAATAACAAACATATGTATTAAATATTATAATTATTTAATATAAGGAAGAACAAATCATAGCACAAATCAATA